>CATKHU010000165.1:0-16659 GCA_949752735.1 Lumbricus terrestris
TAAAAATATTACTACACTCCTATACTATTTTTGGATTTAAAAAGCACCTCTCACAGTAGAACCTAATCAGAGGCGCTCCCAGTGCGAATATCCCTCTGGAAAAAGACAGTTTCAAGGACATATAACTAATAGTTCACTAGTGGAGTACCTTTTTTGCCAATAAATACCTTTTTTGAGAAACTGATTTACTTTGACAACCAAAACATTAATCTCTCTCGCTGTGATAACTGACCTCTGCTAAGAGAAGGACAACTTGCAGGAATGAATCCCTCAACGTTATTCATAAGTTAAACTCAAGTAAACTAGCTTTAACATTTTTTAGGAATGTTTAGTCCAATATTCATGCACATGCATATTTCATGAAAAAATAAAAAATATCATTAGGCAAGTAAATGTTTAAATTTTTTTTAGTTGACTCTACCCGATGTGTTGATACTTAAATTTATCCTAAATAAATCATGTGGTATCATACAGTTTCTAGCGCATATGCATTAATTACAAGTAAAAATCAATGTTTATAATCTAACGAAGAAGACAATTTTCCAGCTGATCTAGTAACAGCATCAGTGGTTCCTTTTCTCTGCCACGTCACATACTTCTACCGAAGCAGAAATGATCCATTAGATATGAGAACTGCACGGAATTTTTTTTAAATCACACTATTATAATACCAAATAATGTCCCATAGAATCGGGTAGGTCATGTAAGCCACTACGTGATGTCACTAACAGATGGCAAGTCTATTGAGTTTCTATCTTACGATAACAATCAGTTGCTCTTCACTGACAAAGAAGGATAAAGACGAAGTTTCACTGACATAACGTTTCACTGTCGTAATCATTGAACTTGACCGTAATTGTCAAGTTGTGTAGAATGCCACGAATTATAGATATTTGTATTTTTTCCAAGCTAAGTTTTTTTTAAATTTACCTTCTAAATGATAATTACAACTAATTTTTAGCATCTTACAATGATCAGTAAATTTACACGTTTAGTCTTTACCTTTCCAAATTTGCCAAAATATTCACGAATTTCTGTTTCTGGCATGTCAGGGCTGACACCGCCAACAAAGATTTTCTTGCAAGCATCACCGCCCTTTGCACCTCGCGTCATCGCTCGCTTCGGATCAATGTTTTTGTTGTGAAGAATGTGAGATTTCTCTCCAATAACCTACACAACACATAAAACCAAATTTCACAATATCATGTATTGTTTTAAGTGAGACAGATACGTCAAAGAGTAGAATGGCACTTTTGAAAACCTGTCTCATTCTGAAAAGCAGCCATTCAAGCAAAACTTTAGACAACCATGCTCATGAATATTGAAATATTTTGGCCATGGCATACTAGGGCACTTATCTATTTAATCGTCATGCCGACAATCCTTTACTCTCACAATATCAGCATGCTCACATTGCTCAGTTTATAGCAAGACGTTGTAACAAACTATAGTTGTAAAAAAAAATTCATTCTTTATTCTTTCCCAAAAAAGTCGGTTTCTCGTTTTTTATTTTTTTTGTTTTTTTTCCATTTTTTTATGTAACTTTATTTATTTACTTACTGTCTGTTATTATTTTCCTCAATTTAATTTTTCTTATATTTCCTTATGTTCTCACCGTATTCTCAAGGATTCAGCTAGCCTAACTGATGTCATTATTTAATGGGTCATTCCACGTCAACTCAACCAGGGGTGTACACCACACCCCTTTGGATTTTTCTGAAAATTTTTGTACATAAACTACATGCAATATGATGAATAAAAGTGAAAATTTGAGCAGAATATCTCAAAATTTGACCGAGATATTAATTTTTGAAGTTAATGATCAAAAAACGTACCGCGAGAAAACGGCATGATCCACCAAGTTTGGACTGTTATATCTCAGCCAAGAAACGAGCTAGAGGGCTGAAATATTTTTTGTCCAATCAGTTTTTTGTGCTCTTTCCAAATATGCAAGAACCAGGATGGAGCTATTTTTGGTTTTTAATATAAAAATTAGTAAATATCGCACAGACGCCAATTCTCACTCAAGTTGTGGACATCATGTCACCAGGCAGGAATGAGATATAATAATACTTATACTGGTTTTATATTGAGGCACATTGGTGCTCATCAGACATATAGTCAGTACCTGATTAGTTTCATCATTAGTGTGTTTTCCACCGACGTTTTCCTTGTCGTGAACGTGAAAATAGAGTCCAAAGATCATCAAAAAAGTGACAATGTGTATCTTTTGAAATTGATGAAAATTTGCACATATATTGAGGACATGTAGATCCTTAATTGGTGCAAAATTCAGGATGGTGTTCAGCTCCGTTTCTGGAAAATTGTTTTTTGAAGTCGACCAATAATTACTGTGTCGCGAGCAAATGGCATGACCCACAATGTTTGGACTGTCATATCTAGACCAGGAAATGAACCAGAGGACTGATATTGTTGTCATGTAATCAGTTTCTTGTGCTCTTTCCAGGGATGTAAGAATGTTGGTTGTATTCCTTGTGATTGATTATTTATAAATTTGTAATTATTGCGCAAATGCCAATTTACATTTATTCGGACATGAAAATGGCATGACCCACAATGTTTGGACTGTCATATCTAGACCAGGAAATGAACCAGAGGACTGATATTGTTGTCATGTAATCAGTTTCTTGTGCTCTTTCCAGGGATGTAAGAATGTTGGTTGTATTCCTTGTGATTTTTTATTTATAAATTTGTAATTATTGCGCAAATGCCAATTTACATTTATTCGGACATGAAAATGGCATGACCCACAATGTTTGGACTGTCATATCTAGACCAGGAAATGAACCAGAGGACTGATATTGTTGTCATGTAGTCAGTTTCTTGTGCTCTTTCCAGGGATGTAAGAATGTTGGTTGTATTCCTTGTGATTTTTTATTTATAAATTTGTAATTATTGCGCAAATGCCAATTTACATTTATTCGGACATGAAACGGCATGATCCACAATGTTTCGACTGTCATATCTAGACCAGGAAATGAACCAGAGGACTGATATTGTTGTCATGTAGTCAGTTTCTTGTGCTCTTTCTAGTTATGAAAGAATTTTGGTTACATTTCTTGTGATTTTTAATTTATAAGGTTGTAAATATTTCACAGCTGCCAATTTACCGTATATATTTTCGGAAATGCATAATTGTATATATCTCAGATATATCCTCTTTCATATGATAATGACTCACTTAGATAGCTTGATATCATCCAAATAATTTTTAACTTTCATCTATTACCATAATTAACATTGTGTGGAATGGAAAATTGTGAGTCATTATCATATGAAAGTAGTATTAACTGAGTAAAATATACAATTATGTGTCCGGATGAATGTAAATTGGCATTTGCGCAATAATTACAAATTTATAAATAAAAAATCACAAGGAATACAACCAACATTCTTACATCCCTGGAAAGAGCACAAGAAACTGATTACATGACAACAATATCAGTCCTCTGGTTCATTTCCTGGTCTAGATATGACAGTCCAAACATTGTGGGTCATGCCATTTTCATGTCCGAATAAATGTAAATTGGCATTTGCGCAATAATTACAAATTTATAAATAATCAATCACAAGGAATACAACCAACATTCTTACATCCCTGGAAGGAGCACAAGAAACTGATTACATGACAACAATATCAGTCCTCTGGTTCATTTCCTGGTCTAGATATGACAGTCCAAACATTGTGGGTCATGCCATTTGCTCGCGACACAGTAATTATTGGTCGACTTCAAAAAACAATTTTCCAGAAACGGAGCTGAACACCATCCTGAATTTTGCACCAATTAAGGATCTACATGTCCTCAATATATGTGCAAATTTTCATCAATTTCAAAAGATACACATTGTCACTTTTTTGATGATCTTTGGACTCTATTTTCACGTTCACGACAAGGAAAACGTCGGTGGAAAACACACTAATGATGAAACTAATCAGATACTGACTATATGTCTGATGAGCACCAATGTGCCTCAATATAAAACCAGTATAAGTATTATTAAATCTCATTCCTGCCTGGTAACATGATGTCCACAACTTGAGTGAGAATTGGCGTCTGTGCGATATTTACTAATTTTTATATTAAAAACCAAAAATAGCTCCATCCTGGTTCTTGCATATTTGGAAAGAGCACAAAAAACTGATTGGACAAAAAATATTTCAGCCCTCTAGCTCGTTTCTTGGCTGAGATATAACAGTCCAAACTTGGTGGATCATGCCGTTTTCTCGCGGTACGTTTTTTGATCATTAACTTCAAAAATTAATATCTCGGTCAAATTTTGAGATATTCTGCTCAAATTTTCACTTTTATTCATCATATTGCATGTAGTTTATGTACAAAAATTTTCAGAAAAATCCAAAGGGGTGTGGTGGCAAATTGTCATTTTACTGGTTGAGTTGACATGGAATGACCCTAATGTCATTTTATAAATACATGTAGTACGGGTAGGTCTCTACAAGAAGTGAAATTTATAAGAGTTATTTTAATATAAACTTCTAAAGCCTAGGTTATATAACTAACAATTTTAAGTACAATATAAAATTTAGTACACTACCTAAATAGTCTTTACTTCTTACTAGATTTTATGTTGATGCATGATCTCATGCAAACTTATGTTCGCAATTTAAGTATGAAAGTATTTCAATACCTTCAATTTTTCTCAATTTCTAATTTAACCAGATTAAGTTATAAGAAATAACAATTGTTATATATACTTATAATTAAGTTCAGCTTACTAATAAAGTTGTGTTATTTGCCGATTAAGATAAAATTGCATCAACAAGGTTTTTAAGTTTAAAATTCAGTTGAAGATGTTAAAGTCTAATTAGTTTCCATTTTGTGTCGGGTTTTTATTTTTTGGATAAAACGACATTTTCCCCATTTTTTATTCCGCTTCCATCGTTTTTACATCTATGTAATAAACAGAATCCTTTGAATCATTCTTTTCCAGGCAGGGATCTGATCCACAAACTCTTCATGGATTCAAGTTTTAACTAAGTCATAGAATATAAACTCAATGCAACACAACTCAAGAGCTCATCTATTTTCCTGCGCTTAATGTACAATTGTTAGACTAAATTAAATGAAGTAAAACAGGCAATAATTTTATTGAGTTCGAAACACAAACGATATTTACCTTGTCAACGCTTGATGCACCGTCAAACACGACAAAACCAAATCCACGTGATCGACCGGTATTTGGATCTGTCTTTAAAATGCAATCCAAGACGGTGCCAAACTTCTCAAAATATTCTTTCAAGTCCTCTAGATACACAACATCGATCACCATCAAATATTATTGTATTTACAACAGAGTTAAACTACAAAATAATACGACAAATACAAAGTTCTATATCCGTCAAAAGTTACTCTTGATTAAAAGTTTCGATGTCATCATAAAAAAACTAGAAGTACAGACTACTTACAAAAAAGTTGATAGAAAGAGGATATAATGTGACGTCGAAGCTCGACACCAATATCTTTCTAGATATTGCGCTAAAAAGTGAAATAGGCAAGAAGGGTCAAGAAAGTAGAATATTCTTCAATTTGTTTGGCATATGGCTCTGAATTCACTTTAATTTGAAAAGTATCAAACTGCTTTTTATGCAGTTTGCTTTATTTTATTCAGAATATATCAATTTATTGCTCCACAAAATTGCACAATTATCCATGATCCATCAATGGTTCCTGAGGGCTTAAAGCACACAAATATTCAGAAACGTTTTATTCAATTTTTTCAATCTGAATTAATGAAGGGATCAAACGAGCATAACTTCAGCTACAAAAAGATACTATTCATATTTTGATTCTGCTACATCATTTTAAAGCAAAGTCATTGTTGCAAATGACTGAATAAAAAGGTAAGAAACCAACATGTGGCGGGTTTTGAGACCCTGTGTCTATAGAAAAGTCAAATTTTTGATGAAAATTCTACAAAAGCTATTTTATAAAATGCCAATCATTAAAACTTTAAAAAATAAAATAAAGCAACCATAAACATAGATATTTTAAATTAAAGTACTTACTAGCAGTCGTCTCCCATGAAAGTCCACCAACAAATATTTTTCTGTGAAAATTGAAGAATAAATAATAATTAATCACAGCATTGATGTAACATTCATTCTAACTAAAGACTCTGTTTCTTCTACAAAACACACCACTGCACCATGGCAAATAAACCAAATGCCACATTCATCCAACATTTTGCAGCACTTACAATAGCAGGTCTGTTTATTTTAGTAAAAACAAATAAAACCTGCCATTATCTCTAGGTAGTTTCCAAATTTCAGGTCCAAGTTTAGCATAGTCACTGATCCACTTAAACATAAAGTCTTTCAAATCTCAATTCCTTGAATTGAACAAATATGCACTAGATATGGACAGAATATTCAATCAGAAATAGCCAAACAACGAAGATTCATATAAAAAATTCTACAAGTACAATCACTTTAGACTCCCTAAGTTACTGCTTGTTTGTATGTGTACATGTTATAGCGCCCCTTCAATCTCCCTACTCAGAGGCGCTCTCGACCACAGAGCGGATACTGCATCGGAGTTTCACGCCGAAGTGCTGAGCAATTGCGAGTGAAGAACTTGCCCAAGGTCCCTACGAAGCGGCTTGAGGTGGATTCGAACCTTCAACCCTTTGGCTGCAAGACGATGATGAATTTACCCGCTACATCACCGCGCCCCCACACCGCATTCTAACCTGAAAGTCATCATTGCCATGACACTGAAAGGTAGACCCTACTCTCATTTCTATTTTTTATTATTCATCTCTATTGCAAGTAACTGCGGTTTGTCACTCAGGTTTTAATAAATGAAGATATAGATTATATACACCATGAACTGTGCAAAGGCTATTGCGGCTGCATACACAAATTATAACATAAATTTGTGCAATTTCTTACTAAAAATGTGTAAATCTACTTATCATCGCTATTAACATAGAAATGCAACTCATTTTTTAAAGCCTAAAGTAGCTAAGGAATAGCTGAAACACTGTGATTGAATAAGTAACATCAATGTCATTAAAGTAGGAAACACAAGGAAGAAAAACAAATGAAGGCCAAGTGCTTTTGATCTATAGTTGATGCTACTGAGAGTGCCAGTTTAAAACTCTTACACTTCAAATTAAAATCAATAAAACATGTTTTCAAAGTAAAGCAACAAATGTATTTTCGCAAACCTTGCATTTTAGGATATTTTACGTTTATAATATGCACTATTATGCAGGGTAAGCATGAATCTTTGCATTGTTCATTCGCTCATTGCAGCGATTATTTTTACACAATCCAACTTCTAGTTTGGAAAGAATCTCATCGATCCAGCATCTGTTTAGGCAAAAATTTATTTCATCAATCCTGCATCTATTTAAGCAGTGCTCCATGATTTTTCATTAATGCAACTTCTGTTTAATTAAAAATCATTCTTCATCAATCCAGCTTCGACTTCAGCAAGATTGTTTTTATAAATCCAATCCCACTTCTATTTTTTTTAAACTATTCTCATAAAAAAACTTAGAAATATTTAGGAAGATATCTTTTCGTTAATCCGACTTGTATTATTATTATTACATGAATTTCTTATGCACGCAAGGTCAAATCGAAATGTGAATCTTGCATTTGACCACCTCTGAAGCCTGTGCAATGGAGAATAATTTTCATTCATTCATTCAAGTATTTATATAGCGCCTCTTCAATGAAACTACTGAGGCGCTCCCGACTCCAGCACGACCAGTTTTAAGTGCTTATAGAATGTGTCAGAGTGATCTAGGGAACACGCACAGCTCAAGTGGGAGAGCATTCCATACCACCGAGCAAACGGGACGCTAAAATACACGTTTACCATATTCTGGCTGCACGTTCATGTACAATCGGGGACGTTATTTTTTCGCGTCAGGGTCGGTTAGGGTTCAGGTTAGGCGTCGTGAGGGTCGGTTAGGCTTAGTTTTAGGGTTAGTGCAGTCATTCTGCTGAGCGCTTTGCATGTTGCGATGCCGTCGATAGGATAGGTCGCTGCGCTCTAATTTTATTGCATTCGTTGGCAGACACTGTATGTAAGGTAATATAGACTGTATATGTTGCGTCCCCTTAGTACATGAACGCCAACAGGCCGACTAGCGACAATTTCGAAAACTGTGTTTCGGGAATCTGGCGAATTCCGAATTTTCTTTACATTCGTGGATATGGTTTGGGGGAGCTGCTTATAAATTTAATATGGCGGGTCAAAACCAACGATAATCGATTTACAGACGAATGAAATATCCCTCTTGAATAGGGCTGCCAACCGTCCCGGATTCGCCGGGACAGTCCCGGAATCGACCCTGTGCGTCCCGTGTCCCGGATTGATCTCAAATTGTCCCGGAATTTGGTCCAGAGATCCACTTATCATAATTATTGTTCCTGTTAATTTTTTCTTACTAAACTCAGCCATTTGTACGATGATTTTTACGTTCTGCTCTCTATCAGACCTATACATTATATTGTTGGCTGCACATCGGGAGTAAAAGTCTTCAAAAACTTGACAAATCAATGACACTCGGTTTTCGGTTTAGCATATTGTGTCCAGTTTTATTGCTTTTTTGCGAGAGAGCGTTCAGCATTTTGAACGATCTGTTGTCTAATAATCGTGCTCTTAGCACCGAGAGTTCACCGACCTTATTAAAGCACAACTGTTGGCATGCTATGTGCTGATATCTGCGATTTTGTGCCCAGTGTTCTGAAACTGCTTAACGCACATAAGAAGGCCATGTAATATATTAACCCTCGGGCTACCAAGGGGTTGCCACCCCCTCCCTAGGTTTTTCGCAAATCAAACGCGTTCCGTCTGGAATAAAATTTTGAAGAAATTGGTAGCTGTAGAGGATTCATTGGGACACATTTTGAGCTAAATTTTTTGATGATGCCCCCTACCGTTCAAAAGTTACACCCGATATACCCAAGGTACCAGAGGGTGGATACCCCCCCCTAGAACATCGTCTGTAACTTTTCCGCCCCTTAATATTAAGAGACAAAAATTATACCATTCTATAGAGGGAATGTGGGGCTACATTTCCATGCTCATTGAGTTGTCTTATGACAACCGAAAGTGCTCAAAATAAATTAAAATATATATAAAGGTGTTTTATTTTCATGAAACTGTCATGTTTTTTCTATTATAACTTATCCATAATTTATTTTTTAATAGAAATAAATTATGCCATTCTGTAGAGGGCATTTAGGGCTATTTTGTAATACTAAATAATTTGTCTTTTGATGACCGGAAGTGCTCAAAATAAATTAAAATGTATAAAAATGTTGGGTTTTTTTGCAACGCGAACCGATATGTGTGCGTAAACGTTTTTCAGCGGCTAAAACATGTTTTTTTGTTTTGATTTAACATAAAAAAGAATTACTAGTTTTTATAGTTGAATATTGGATTTTATTATATGTAAACTACTTTTTATATATAAATCATGTATAAAACACACAGAATCTAATACATTCCCTATGCGTAAGTATACATTTTGTGGAATCGATGGGTACCCGTGGTAAAAAATTCATAATTTCGAGGTGCCTTCATATTTTCTAAATCTAAATATACCATTTTGTGCAGAAATGAATGCTGAATCAAATGGTGTATTACAAGTTATGATATCTCAAACCAAACCCAAAATCCACGGGGGGGGTGGTAACCACCCCCCTTTGGTAGTCAGTGTTACAAAAAAAGCTTGGTAGCCTGAGGGTTAAGTATAGGCCCTAAGTTTAATATAAATTCTGCTCTACGGTCGCAGACCTATGACCCTACGATACTTATGAACTTCCCTCAATTTGGGCTCATAAGTGTTACTCTGATGAGCCTAGGTGACTGGAGTTTGAAATGCTTCTTCTTGAGGTTGATTCTTGTCTTAAATTTGAGGTTTATTCTTGTCTTAAATTTAAGCTAGAAAATGATGTCTTTTGATGATTTGTCTCAAATTATTAAGGACTTTTTTTTAGTAGATTGTAGATGTAGCCCATATTCTGGGCTGACACAACTTTTGTTACATTATGCGCTTTTGTGGATTGTGTAAATTGGTAATGGCACATCGAGTGGCTGAAGGCGTCCCGGAATGGCAAAATCAAAAGTTGGCAGCCCTACTCTTGAAAAGAGCAGGCTTTTCGTATTTCAGCAAAAACCAACGCTGGAACACGTCAAAAAAATTGTGTCGCATATAACAACCAAGCAAAAACTTATATTTTCAAAACTTCGCTTCTCACCGTTCATCATCGTCAACTCTCGAGGCTGTGTTTCCTGCCTGCTCGTGGCTTTCGTCGGTCGTTTCTGTCTGGTCTTCATCAAACTGTACTGCTTCCACTGAATCCTGCGTAACTTCGTTATTCTCTTCTACCTTTTCTGCTTCTTCCATATGCTCTTCCGTCGTTTCGTACATTTCTACACCGTCGAATTCAGCGTTTGCCTCCGTTTCAAACTGTTCGTCGTTGTTGTCCGCCATTTTCGAGTCGTGGTTGAATAAAGAGAAGCGGAAGCTGAAACAGATTTAACATTAAGATAGTCTGCTAACTTGCCCCCGAGCACTGATCTGCATAAAACTAAGCTGTTACCTTGCGAAACGAACATCAGCCGCAGTTCATTCATTCATTCCGAAAACTGTTATAGCGCCTCCTCAAGAAACCTACTCAGAGGCGCTGCCAGTCCAGCCACAGCTTAAAAAAAGCAGTGGTGCTACTTCTGGTCACTAATTTTGCTGACGCGTGTAGTCCATCCAGATTTGACGAGGGTTTATGACAACAGAGGCCGTTGCCTTAGAAATACATTTGTTTGGCATAATATAGCACTTTTGGCTAAGAATCCCCAGAGTTTACGAGTGGCGATCGCGATGTCTTGGGTTCATTCTAGACCAATGATTATTATATGACTACTCTTTAGCCCGAAGACTCGATCTGGCTTCAAAAACTCTTTATAATAGGAAAAGCAGGAGGATAACTCGATCTGGCTCAGTCATCAAGTGGAGTTGATCCAGAAAACCCCGCGGATAGGCGACAAACATAATAAGAATCAGGCTAGTCTATTTGGGTCGCCGCGGGGCCCCCTGTTGCGTGGGACCATAGGCACGTGTCTCGCGTGCCTAGACTAGCCTATAGGTCTTAAAACGACACTGCACTCGCGGGCATGGTCGATCGAAGAGCGCAATGATGCAGAATTCCAATACCCTCCCAAGGTTTTACTCATCCTTTCACTGAGCATAATTATGGCGTTGGTAAAGTGAGCATATTGTTACAACTCCCGTGGCTCTATGGTTCAAACTCCTAGATACTCTAAGGGGAAAATGGATTCTCGCTAAATAAGTCATAAAAAGACAGTTTCGTAAAATATAAACGATATATTGAAACAAAAACATACACGATAAAATACAAGAATTGGAGAGAAGATTAACATACGCGACCCTGACATTACAGTAGAACACGACCGCAACCCGGCAAAAGAAACACGTCACCGAACACGACTGACAGGACCAGACATGGTTCGAATCTGCAAACGTCTTCAAAAAGGAGAATTCGTCGTCAATACCAAAAAGGATCCACTGGATCACGAATTCGCCTCCACAATTTCCACAGCCCAATTGCGACGTTTTCAAAAGGATCCATGCCTTTTCTAAGGTTCCTTAGACAGCCACTCCTCCATCTCACATGATGTGGAGTAAATAGGTCTCATGACCTTTACACGTGTTAGAGCTGCTATCAAATATATATAGTACCGCTACTGCATATAGCAGAATCTAACAATATACGTGATAAACGCATTGCATCCATGGCTGCCATAATTATAAATTATACTTAAATTTGACTTCTGTAATACGTGATCATCCGTTCACACTATATGAATCCTATATGTTTAATGTAGGCTATAACTCGTTTAATTGAAAATCAGACAATTCTTGGTGACACGTACACCGCACCCGGTTATATGCACAAAAAAGTAAAATAAAAGACACAGGGGGCCGTCCATAAAGTACATCACGCTCCAAGGGGGAGGGGGTGTAAGAAAGTGTGACAGTTTGTGACAGGGGGAGGGGTCAGGCCATGTGTGACGTCACACATTTGTTTTTTAAATTCTTTTATATTTTTTTTTCTTAGTACCTAAAATCCGACCCGGCCCGGCCAGGCATGTCTAAAAACCGGCCTTGCGGGATAAAAGTTGATTTCCCGTCGCTATCAAAGAATTTAGGGACACACGTCACTATCAGAGGGATTAGGGATAGTTACCTAGGGTTTAGAGGGTTAGGTAAATGGTTATGTTTTTAATTTTTTTTTCGAAAGTGTGACGTACTTTAGGGGGGGTCCGAGATTTGTGACAGTTTGTGACAGGGGGGAGGGGGTCAAAAATGGTCAAAAATAGCGTGACGTACTTTATGGACGGCCCCTAGCCTAAATAATAATAGGCCTATATAGATAAGTAGGCTAGGCTAGGCTATAGTAATATTTTAATAAAACTTTTTTAAATAAAGTAAAGTAGCGGCAGCCATAAAAGGCGCCTATATATGTCTGGCTGTTGATGTTAAATTTTAGAGGAAAAGGGTTCTTGAGGAACCTGGAACCATGATCATGATCATAGGCCTATACTGCGGTGTGTCAGTTTGAAATTAAACGAAGATAATAGTCTGTGCCCCAATGACCTTAATTTATGCGCACAACCGCGGAATCTTCTTCTTTAACGTCGTTGTACAAATGTTTTTGGGCGATAATCGAAGTCACAGAAAATTCACATCTTGTTTATAAACTGAAAGTATTCAAATGATATTACACCTCGATCTGAAGGCAGATTGACGAGTAAATAATTATATTTGAAAAGCAAATTTGCCTTTGGAGATTCAAAGCATATATATAATCTTTAGCGTTAAAACGGTTTTTAAGTAGGGTGACATCTATCGTTGAGATCTAGTTAAATGGATGACTAAATTATAATTATGTTCACGAGATTCCAGTCCTGTAATACGCACATGCTCTATAGGCCTATAGGCTATGCCTATTATAATTATAGGATTGCCAGGCACTGCATGCAACCTTGAGAAAATTTCCGTTCCAAAAAGATTGAAAGACAATTGCAAAGACCCGAGAATTGTAATTCTTATAGGCCTAAGTCTAAAATCCAATATTCAAATAAAACATGTAGAGCTATTGTAGGCCTATAACATTGAATGCGTCAGCTTGATTTGCTACTGCTAGAAATTATCATATAGGGCGAGCTGAAGACAGAGCTGTAAACCCTGCCACGGATGAGAACCTTAACATTAGCCTATTATGTTTGGAAGACTAATCTGATGAGAGCCATATCTGTCTAATTCTAAGGTTTGCTATGATGGGATTTCGACCATATACATGCAGGTGCGTTTATTGTAAGGCATAAAATATATCAAGCTTATATTTAAAGTATAATCTCATAACGTGGCCAAGGGCGGATACAGGAATTTTCGAAGGGGGGGCCAAAAATGTTGGTCTTGTGAGGCAGGAGAAAAAATTTTTAGTCATCGACCAAATTTTCCGGGGAAAAAATACCATTTCATCCGCCGAAAAAACTGATGACCTTTTTTTTTTTTTTTTTTAGTCATCGACCAATTTTCCGGGAAACATCCACCGCTGAATCGACGGGGGGGGGCCAAGTCCCGTGCGATTTTGTAATAGGGGGGCCTATAATGTCCTGTTTTTCTCTCCCACTACATTTATTTAATGGCTTGTTGAAACCAAATGGGGGCCACGTCCCATGCAATTTTTAAATGGGGGGACCATGGCCGGATTGGCCCCCCTGGATCCGCCCCTGAACGTGGCCTGTATCACTCTGGTTTAAAGATAACCTGTGATGCTCAGACTGCTTAATTGTCTGCTTGATTTTATTCAGCTGACTCCTGTACCTAGGCTACGTGGCTATAGTAGTCAGAACTAAATATAGATTCATTTATCTGTCTTCCAACCACCTGCCTCACCCTATACCTCAGATGCGTACGTGGCCTACAGGTAGGCAGCGTATAGGCTGGACAAAAGGCAATAATAGCCTATTGGAAAAGAAAAAAATTAATGGATTTCCTTTATTATGGGCCCAAGAAACTGCACTTCACAAATTGATAGCAAAAATTATTTACCGGTAAATATTTACCCCGGACACCCCATGCCCGGTAATGTGTAAAATTTCTGACCGGACAGATTGTCTAAATACGTACCTGACTGTTCGGTACATCACCGGACGCCTGGCTACCGCAGTCGATCTAGTCGATCGTAACTCGGCCAAGTCGAGTCGATCGAAAAATCGTCGACTCGATCGATCGACTTGATTTGAAAGTCGATCGAGTCGATCATTAGCTTTACCAAGTCGAGTCGATCGCTGTTTCTTCGACTCGACTCTGACATATTTTACTTAGCCTACTATTTTCTGCAGCTGAGTCATAAAATGATCTATGTTTAATTGTTTATGTAAAGGCGAAATTCCGGGCGAAATAACATTTAGAAGTTATAGACAATTAATAGAGATACTTTTTCACAGTTATAAATGGCAAAAAATTTGTAGGCTTATGTATCCTGGTTTCATCTATCCCTGACTTGCTGAACGGAGCGGGTTGAGGGGGAGCATATAGCCTAATTATGGTCCTAGACCCCAACTTTTCTTAGAGTCCCATGGTTAAGTCTTCTTTGCACACCACAACATGCATGTTGATCGCAGTCAGATAGGCCTAGATCTGACCAACTATGCGGCTATGCCATATGAACGATTTCTTAAAACTTTCAGTTGGTTGAATAAAGGACTTACTTACTTGCTTACTATATACTGTACATACTTACTAAGTATGTAACTTACTTACTCACTCACTCGCTCACTCACTCACTTATGTAATAAAGATATTGCGATCGAGAAACGTCAATATTATTCCCATATGGCCGCATCATGTCATAAAGATGTACCCTAAATAAAAAATTATGTGTAGGGCAGCGGGTAGTCAGATGACGCCATGCATGATGGGAGCAAATTGAGCGCAGCTGGCGCATACTAATGTCAACGTGTGTAGCTGTGTACGCATAATAAATAACCTGTCAAGCTTCAACTTGACTCAATGACATTCATGTTAAAAGCGCACGTTTTTAGAAATCGATAGCTCGAAGTCGCACTGGGAGATAAAAGTGGCCTAAGAAAAATTAGCCTACAGTTAACTTAACGTTGCCATCAGGGCCTACTATCCCCCCTTGGAAGGTGGAAGCAATCCCCCTCTAACAGAAACTTTTTGCCTATATTGCGAGCGCCGAAGGCGCGAAGCTGCAGCTGCGAGTGCCGAAGGCACGAAGCCCATAGCGACTAGGGGGTCTGGGGGAACGTCGTAAGCTCCCCCAGCGGGGTCTGGGGCGGAGCCCCAGAAACCAACGCATTTTTAGCTGTTGGCATCGACTAGAGCGCATGTTTTAGGCTCTTGTTTGCTAGCTGTTTATGACCGATAAAGTCATGAAAATTTCACTTTTATGGATTTGCACGCTGTAATTGTACCTTTTTAAGCTGTCATCTTCACAAAATTGCTTGTGAATTCAATGCTCAGAAACGTGGTGTAGGACATCGTAAAATGTCGCCTCCCCATTATTTATTATTTTTTTTAATTTGCACAATATAATGGTAACATTCTAAAATTTCGCATTATTGGTTACACTAGTAGTCCTGTGAAGTTTGGAAAAGTCCAGCATTCAGTAAAATATCAACTTCTTGTATATAACAAATGCAGTGTCAGCAGATATAAAATATACTTTAATTTTGTTAAACAGTTAATGTAATTAATTATGAGTTGTGAGAGCGAGTGCCATATACGTGTAGGGACAAATGTAAGTGACTACAAAGCAAAGGTCATACTCATACTAAATGAATATCTACCCTTGAAATGGCGGGATGAACGTTCAAGGGGAATCTACCGTTGGTGCGGGGAGGGATGGTACAGAGGGAGATGCCGGGGGGATATGTCCAGAAGGAAATCTCTTATGCCCATCTATTAATAGGGGGGGGGATTTCCCTCTAGCACAAGTTGGATCATGGCATCAGACTACTTACTCCCCCCCTCCCACTTGGCAAGCCCTGATGGGTGCGAATTTGATGGAAGTTCAAGGACAAATTTATGTGAGTGTTAAGAAAAAGTCAAATTAAATGAAGATTTACCATGTGTTATGACAGGGAGGGGTTTGGGGGTTATTTACCAGGAGGAAGTCTATGGCAGATGCTGGGGAATATCGGGGGAAATGTTCAGGAGTAAATATTCTATACTCAACTTTATCATTAGGGGGGGAAACCTTTCCCCCCCTGGCCCAAATTGGAAGCAGTCTGCTTCCATCCCCCCATGGCGTAGTAGGCCCTGGTTGCCATTAATAATTATTGTGACCATGCATGCGCTTAATATCTTAAACAACTTTCCAAATATAAAATCGTTAGAAAATTGACATGAATTAATATCCAATAGCGCAATAGGACCTAAAAGAAATTAAGAGACATACATTTTCCAGGATGTTAGCTTAATTCAATTGCCTTCCGGATCGAGGCCAAATAGCACACGCCGTTCGTAGGCCTATAGGCTACTGCCTTTGATTCTGACAGCCCCAATTAAAAAATGAGTCTGCAAAAATTTTGCACAAATCTAGAC
>CATKHU010000166.1:0-31820 GCA_949752735.1 Lumbricus terrestris
ATAAAATAAAAAAAACTTTTTATCAATTACGTCTGTTTGTATACACAGTGAATTGAAAGAGATCTCTTTATAAACTTAATAAGATATGTTGTTCAAGGCCACATTAATTAAGGCCAGCGCCGCCCGGTTGCTTTGAATGATTGCCCTACATGCAAACTCCATGCATGGTATCTCCTCTGACATCCACCAGTCCCCTATCGTGGGCTTAGTATATACTCAGATATTTATAACATGCGTGCGAGTGAATGTAACAGTCTGCAGGTGTTTTGTGGTTTATTTTTGTGGTTTCTTCCTAAGAAAAATAGTCAGTCAGACTGCCTATGTATATATATATATATATATATATGTGTGTGTGTGTGTGTGTGTGTGTGTGTGTGTGTGTGTGTGTGGGTGTGTGTGTGTGTGTGTGTGCGTGTGTGTGTGCACACATAATTGAATATACGGTTTATAATTCAATTTTAGCATAAATTGCACTGCTGAAATTATAATTTAACGATGAATGCCAAGTATATTATTTGGAGTTTTCAAATTTATTTGTTATCATGAAATTTCTATATTATTTATATGTTTCGAATAGAGTCTCGAAAAACCATGCAGGATGGTGGTATTTGCAGTTTAACGTCACTGTGTGGTAACAAAGACCATTAGCGACGCCCTCCTCCTTTATCCAGGCTTGAGATTGGCACTGGTATATAGAGTGCAACCAGTGGCGGAGTTGACCATGCATGCAGGAGCCCGGGGAGAGACGCGTCTGCATGGGCATATATATATATTAGTTATTAATTTTAAGATATATATATAGTTTATGATTTATACCTTTCTATTATATAGAAAGTATATCTTAAAATTAATAACTAAACAAATACACTGTTGCATCTATAAAAAAAACATGATCTTATATATTCACATAGATGTCTATGCAATTGTGACTTTTTAGAGGTATATGACCACTCATATTATAAAATTTTGACGCAAGTGCTTAATCAGTTTTTAACAATCCACAATCTGGAATTAAGTAAGATAAACGAAAAGTTGTAATTAATATACCGTATGAGTTGTCGTCCAGCAGTATAAGAATATTATTATATAAGCGTAGAGTTGGGGTGTGCAAAGGAGACTTTACTATTCGGTCCTTTAAAAAAAACTACAAAGGTGTCGACCCTCCCACAAATCCGAAAAATACTCACCATCAGGGCCGCATTAACAAATATGGGGGCCCTGTTCGGTAAAACTGTGGGGGCCCCAATCTTACAGACTCACAAAAAAACACAATTGACGCAAAATGTGTTATATTCAACAAATCAACAATCGTCTATTAGTAATTCGATCCTTATTTTTAACAATTTAGTATTCATCTATTGTATACCGTTTAATCAGACTTTTTCAACTTCAACTTCAACTTGTTTTTTTTATCCCAAAAATATCAGACAATTATGCATTTATAATAGTACACAAAGTGACTAATTGCAGTTAACAATTGCGAATGGTATAGCTTAGTGCACAATCATTACTGTGAAATGTAGGGAGCAATAGGCTACCCGAAGGGAGTGATCCCGCTATTAGGGCCTATTTACCAAGGAAAAAATTCTTCACTATAATATGATAAGTGATAATAGATTAGGGAACAGATGGAAATGGCAGTATTTTTTGAATCAATTAAATAGTAGCAGTGGGATACCTTCCCTCTGCTCAACTCAACAAGAATGAAAAATCCACAGCTTAAATGGGTTGTTCATTTTATATTTTTTAATGTCACAATGTCTGTGCACGGATTTGGGATTTAAATCGAGCGAGACTCCTGGTTGCATGAATATTTTCCGGTATATTATTCCATAAAAAGAGGACCCTGATGCTGAATAGAAAATTTCCATTATTTTTTTTAAACAGGCCATAGGCAGGGCACTCATACAAGTAAACTGAGCAAAAGCGATTAATGCCCTAAATAAATTCTTGGCAGGGAAATATTCTGGCAGTCTTGTGGCAGGACAACGACCAAGGCAAAGGATTTGTACCAGGGCATTTGCCCTGATTTGTCCTTCTGTAGCGCCGCCACTGATCACGCACTAAAACAGGGCTTTTTTAACGTGCAGTTGTACACAAAAAGTGCAGTTCTAAATGGATTTGTGCAGTTTTAGAAGCACTTAAAACTAGTAAAAAAGGTCACTATCCTCCGATTGGAAGTAATTTACCATGGATGATGGGAAAGGAAAGAAGGAGTTGTGCAGTTCTAAAAATTCCTTATAGAAACAGCTCTGCACTAAAATAGGCATATATTTTCACATTTGCGCAAGTAGTAGACCTAATTCGTAAAAACAAAGAGTGTATAATGATGCCGTTGAATTCCGATCGTAAGAGGTGTTAAGTGTCTAAAATAAAATAGAGATCTAAGTAGTTAAACTGATAACACTTGCTAGAATTTCTGGCCGATTTTAAGATAAGTCTGCTTGGAACCGGAAACTCCAATAAAAACCCACACACATGCTCAAAAGTTGTAAATCTATATTATTCTAAAATCAGTAGTTTTCAAATAATTTGACAATTTGTTTCGAGATATTTTACTCATTTTTACTATTATGATTAACAGTGATGAAAAAATTATATTGCATGTGTGGGGGCCCCTAAAGTGTGGAGGACCCTGTTCGGCCGAACATGTCGAACATGCCTTAATCCGGCCCTGCTCACCATGTTTAATATCCATTTTTATCTATAGGCCTATCTATAAGAAAGGAAGTACGTATCTTTGTCAGTTATGCACGCTCACAGTTTTGCAACTATTCTGACCTGAAACATTGTACATAAATAGACTTTCACTCAACTTACTCAGGCGCAATATTTTTACCTCCTTATTCACATTAAAACTCGAGATATTAGACATTCTAATTTTCGCCGTGTTATTTACGCGATCGCTGCAATAAGATATTTCAGCATTAGCAATGCGCATGCGCAGCCAGTTTGCTTCTGCTTCCGGGGCATATAGGTCAACGTTCATAACAACCGTTGATAAGTGATAACAATACTGCCATTATCGAGATGCTGTCATAAACATGCACTGCAGCTGCAGGGTCAAAGCTTAACATCAAAATATTGTTATTAGCTCCGCCACTGGTCTCACTCTGCCAGTGCCAACCCCAAGCCTGGATAAAGGAGGACGGCTTCCCATATATAATGGTCTTTGTTACCCCCACAGTGACGCTAAACTGCAAATAGGCCTACACATAGACACTATTGTTATTATTATCATTATTATTATTACTATTATTATTATGATTATTATTATTATTATTGTTGTTGTTTGACATTATTTTTCCTTATGCGTTGTATAGAGCGCCTCTTCAAAGTAGGATATTCAGAAACGCTCCGGTTTCACCGTGCCCATTGCCTATATACATAACGTTGCACCATGGTCGGGAGTCGGTAAATTCATGTTTTCGCTTTACTATGTAATTATATATACTTCCAATAGCCGTCAAAAGCCATTGATAACTTGATGTCATATGACGACGTTAAAAATCGAGATAGGAGAATCTGTGGCAGTAAAACTAATACATGCACTCAAAGCCCGACTCTTCAATAAATGCAGAAAAGTCTTAGACATCAACGTTCTTTAACAGGAAATTACTGTATTAAAAGATGGCGTTTAATTATAATTGGTTCAATCTGATGGGGGAAAAAATCAAATGGGTCCAATCTATAGCCGGCAATTAAACAAACACTGTTTAGAGATGCGCTATATAAATTACAGTTCTGAATGATAGAATGAAAGAATAATTGAATATTTGAAAACGTGATGTCAGATTGACGCTCAAAAACTTAGCGGAAGATGTCGCTAAAAGTCAACGAATGGTAAAAGTGGATTTAAGACACCTTTTAAGCGGTCAAATTCTGAACGGAGTTTTACCTGAAGGCTGAATCGTCGTTATTTCTAAAGGCTGTTTTAAACTTTTCCACCTCCAATTTCGGAACGGTAAGGGGTATAACTGTTTGAAAGCGGTTAAACTCCTGTCGAAAAAATGGGGTCTCCGGTAAGACATTGGTTGCAGCGCGTGACCACTTTTGAATTCTGTCTTTAGACACCTTTAAAAAGTATCTTAATAAGCTATATATATATACAAATGCCAGACTATCCATTGATCTAGTGGAGAAGTTGGAGAACGTCTATGACTGTGCAATATTATAGGCCAGTTAAAAATACGGGATATTTAACATGAACCCAAGAATTTACTATATGGCAAACTTTTTTGATAGAATATTGATCCTAAACTATAGTAAAAATTCTAATAAATTACAACATGGGGAAATATGTTTAAATCGTTAATTATTGTGATGCAAATTATGACTGCGCGTAGAGCGTTTCGCTTAGTCATCGCCTATGCGTTATGGGCGCGGCCGTGCGGGGTAGTTATGGTATATACCGAATATATATATATATATATATATATATATATATATATAACTAAATATATATATATATATATATATTTAGTTATCCACCACACACTGCAGAGTTCCTGCATAAATTTTTTCTTCTCCAAGATCGACATTTACATTGTTCAGATAATAAATATATTAATCGATATTTAATTTTTTTTAAATTGCTAATTTCACTGTGTTCCAGCAGATAAATCCTATTTCCGCCAGTTCTTGAAATGTAAACAAACTCGTATAGGCATAGCTGTTGGTCGTCTGCTCAAAACTAAATTCAAAATTTTAATTATTTCCCCATTTCGCATTTTATTAGCATTTCTACCACATATTCTTAAGTCCATTTAGAAACTTTCGTGTAAAAATTTCCTGCCATAGTAAACCAGCGGGTCTTAGACTTAATTGGCCGGAATAATAGTCTATGCATGTGCAGGGATGTCACTCTGAATTAAAAAAGCCAGATCCGGGCAAAAAAACGCTAGAAAAACTTCATTGAAAAATTCTCTGTAAAATATATGGACTTTTCCGACTTTAAATTTCTGACGACATTTTTGTAATCATCAGACCAAAATTTTCTCGTTTTCTGGTTAAAATTTCTGATGACCTTCTTTTTAGTTTTTTTGCCCGAAAATCGACAATTTTGGTTCCAAAATCAAGAATTTTGCGACTTTTTCACGTCTTTTGTGTATTTTCACCTGAAACATCTATTTTTATTTAAAAGAGTTTTGAAAAACGATAAAGAAAACATCGAACCGAAACTGTTATAAGTTATTTCTACAAAAACACATGTAGGGCCTAAATTGTAGGCCTAAGCAGGGTGAGAATTGCCGGGGGGGGTTGGGGGTTTCGACCCCCCAGTCTTTCTTAGAGCCCCATGTTAAAGTATGTTTTTTACACCCCAATTCCAAGTGGATAATGGTCCAACCACCCCAGTTATTTTTCCACAATTCTCACACTGGGCCTAAGTAGATTCGATTGGGTTGAATTAAGTAGGTGTAACTATATATAGTGAATGTTTTCTTTATCATGTAAACTCCACTTGCACACGCACAATAGGACGAAGCATGGGCGCCCACACATACGGGCAAGAGGGGGCACTTGCCCCCTGGAAAATTGACTTATTTATCTAACCACTATTTTTCGGTTTATAAAAAGTTTCTTAGCATCAAGGCACTAATGATAGGAATTATACAAACAGTGAAAGTCAGGAATCCACGTTTAGAAATTTTTAGTGACTTTTTCGCACGAAAGAAACTATTCATATTAAAAATGATACACAAAACGAAATTGAGAAATTTGCATTTTTCTTTGAAAAATGCCCATGTTCTTAATTTCCAGTTAAGCATTTTTCAAGCACTTGCTACTAAAACGTTTAACCGTGGCAACTGAAAAATTTTCCCCCTCCTGCAAAAATTTCTGCGGTCGCCCATGGGTCGAAGTAATAATTGCTAATCGCACAAAATAAATCACAAGGTGAAATTAAATCACAGGGTGAAATTAAATCATAGGTGAAATTAAACCACAACGTGAAATTAAATCACAAGTTGAACAAAGTCTCTAAAATATCAGCGTTAAACTAGTCATCTGTCCTGCAGCATTCAGGGGCCAAAATTTTCGGTCTTGGGTCTGAAAAACATTTTCGTTGCGATCTTTAGCTGTAAAATCTAGGGTCTGAAAACATTCCGTCGCCGTAAAACCTTATGACATTTTTTGTCATTAATTTGGTCGAAATGTCAGAAAACCATATCATTTTCTTCGCCAAAATAGTTGATGACCTTTTCCTTTTTTGGTCGTTTGTTCGTAATTTCGGGCAAAAATTTACCATTTCCCCAAAAAACCATACAAATTTTCGACCAAAATATCTGATAACCTTTTTTTAAAGTTATATTCTACTTTTTCTCCCTTGTATACTCTGTCTTCACTGCCACCTTTTCCCACTGCATTGTTGAAAACCTGTACGAACCTGATGGGGAGGAGCCTACGAAACTGATGGAAGGAGCCACGTCCATTTTTATCCCTAGGTAATAGCTGGTGCACGATAAATACTCAAATTTCTAAATGGGGGGGGGGGCATAGCCGGATTTGCCCCTGGATCCGCCCTTGTATGAGAATACATGTATATATAATTTGTAAGTCAGCCGTAACTCCGCCATCGCTCGTGCTCGCTCTTTGGCATTACCAGTCTCAAGAATGGAACAATGAGGAGGGCATCACTAAGCATCGTTGAATTGATATGACATATTATAGTGTCGTTAAACAGCAATATTTAGCCAGGCAGGCATAATAGTACTGCGGCTGCTAAGAGTCGGTCAATTGGACGGTTAATAAAGAAGAAATGTTGCGCTTAAGATCGATTGATGTTTTAAACAGGACAATGACTGCAACATAAAAGATAGCCTATACATCTCGTTTTAGACAAATAAATTGGCCTCGTGTTTGTTAACGAAGCAATTAACTGTTAAACACACACACACGCATATTCTCTCGCACACCCACACCCACACCCACACACACACACACCCACACACACGCAAACAGACACACTGATGTGCACGTTGTATTGAGTCCGGCCGCATTGAACTGTGCAGTAATAAATCTTTCATTCGTTCACAACAATGAATATTTGATGCAATTAGACGTGTACTTAATTATTATTATGCATGCAGGACTGTATGCATGTATGCATGTATGTATGTGTGTATGCAATGCATGAATGCAAGTCTTTTATGTGTGTGCATATTATGTATGTGTGTATGCAACCTTTTGCATGTATATCAGTTTATGTATAACTATGCGTGTGTGTGTGTGTGTGCGTGCGCTCGCGCGCGTGCCTGTCTGTTTGTGAAATATTGACTACACTGTCTCATTCCACTCCGGAGGCCATGCATGCGTACAGACATAAATTAATTATAATCGTGTTGACCTAGAATCTGTTGCTTTATGGTCATTCGCTAGGTGGCGCCTGTGACGTCTGAGTTATCGCAATGCACTCAGAGTGGATATCTTGAAACCGTGACGGATCAGAGCCATGCACGGAAAGACTTCTCAGAATCTTCTCTCTATATCTCCTCGAATAATTCTGAACATCTCCACACAATCTATAGTCATTTATAGTCTTCTTAAATAATCTCCCCAGTAGTCACAATCTCCGTTTATTGACCGCGTCCAATCAGTCTCTGTCTGTCTGTCTGCCTGCCTGTATGTCTCTGTCTGTTTATCTACTTATCTGATGTAGCTTTTGTGGACATCAATAAATTATCGATGATGTTTTGTAGGCCCTATACATTACATTATATATATACAGTGCACGCCTGGATCGTAACCACACTGCGAAACTCTACATTCGAGAAACGCCATGCTCGGAAGCCAAGCGTATAGGCGGCCAGCTTATTCATGTGCTTTGCTTTGAGAATGTTAACTCAGTTTACACAGTCAACGCCATTTCACCGCATATTTAATTCACTTATTTCATTAGAAACTGATCGCTCCGTTTTAATGTTGGGCATTTCAGTTGAAATACGCAGTGCATAGCGCATGCATGAGTACATGATTATATATATATATATATATATATATATATATATATATATATATATATATATATATATATATTCTATTGGTATATTCTTCGATTTAGCAAAAACCTTTGATACCGTGAATCATGAGATCCTATTAAAAAATTAGCTAATTATGGTATCAGAGGCATCCAATTAGCTTGGTTTGCCAGTTATCTCGAAAGACGTCTCCAGTGTGTTTCCTGTAATGGAGCTCTCTCAGACTTTAGAGTTGTTAAATATGGAGTACCCCAAGGTTCTAATCTCGGACCCTTGCTTTTTCTTTTATACATTAATGACTTGCCTAATATATCTCCTACTCTTTCATTCATCTTATTTGCTGACGATACAAATGTCCTCCACTCTCATAAATCCTACCCGAGTCTCATACAGACAGTAAATAATGAGCTTGTCTTCATAGCCGAGTGGTTCTCTGCAAATAGGCTCTCCTTAAACATAATATATTATATATAGATAAAACTAACTATGCTCTTTCGAACTAAAAAAAGATGTGCCCCCAGAATGAATTGCAATGATACCTCCATAACGCAGATTAACTCCACTAAATTTCTTGGTGTGTACATTGATCAACACCTCACATAAAATGATCATATTAAATATATTTCTGCCAAGGTTGCAAAAAGTGTTGGTATATATCCTTCGTCGAACCTCCCATATAGGCTACTCCCTCCCACTATCCGTGTTAAATTGTACTACTCATTAATATATCCTTATCTCTCATACTGTAATTTATTCATTCATTCATTAGATGCATTTATATAGCGCCTCTTCAAGGGGGCTACTCAGAGGCGCTCCTAACCTCAGCGCGGCCAAATAAAGCTGTCTTAAGATGAGAGAGGAAAGCCTGAGAAGGACTTTTACAAAGAGAGCGGAGGGTCAGAGGAAGATCATTCCAAGTCGAGGGTCCCACCACCGAGAAAGCACGGTTCTGCATAGTGGAAGTTCGAGCAAAAGGTACTGAGAGTAGACTTTGTTCAGTCGAACGAAGGGAGCGGAAGGGGTGAGAACTAAGAGTAGGGCTACAAAGCTCACAAAGATAGGCAGGAGCAAGGCCTAGCATGCAGCGCCAGACTAGAGTAGATATCCTATACTCAATTCGCTGCTTGAGTGGAAGCCAGTGGAGAACGTCGCGCATATAGCTGGAGATGTGGCTGAATTTAGGTATGCGGCCAATAAGGCGGGCTGCAGAGCGCAGGACGCGATCAAAGCAACTCAGACGGGCAATTGTTAGGCCAGCATAGAGAGAGCAGCAGTAGTCAAGTCTGGTGGTAACAAAAGAATGGACAAGGGTTGCAGCAGCAGTAGGAGTAAGCGAGCGAGCAACAGTGCGTAGTTGACGCAGTTGATAATAACAGGCGCGGCTGAGTGAGTGAATATGTGGAGCAAAGGTGAGCTCTTGGTCCAGAGTAACGCCAAGGTCACGGACTCTGGTTGAGAAGACAAAATCAGGAAAGGCATCAGCGATGGTTGTCATATCGAGCTTTTTCAACTGCTGCCGAGTGACAAGCCAAATGAATTGAGTTTTTAAAGAATTGAAGCGGAGTCGATTGGACGACATCCAGATCCCCAAGGCTTCCATGGCAAAGTACATAGACCGGACAGTTGCAACAGAGTCAGAGGCGCGACAGTGCTGGTAGGCTTGCACATCATCAGCATACAGATGGGCTCGCATAGCATGCATGGAGGCAAGAAGAGGGGCGAGATCTGAGGTATAGATTATGAAGAGAAGGGGACCCAAGACAGAGCCCTGTGGAAGACCGTAGGGAGCGGGGACCCAGAGGGACCTAGAGGGGCCATGGACCACAGAAAAGGAACGATCACTAAGAAAGGATCTCAGCCAGAGGAGCAGAGTACCAGAGAGACCGAAAGATATATGCAGTCGTTCAAGTAAAATGTCAAGGTCTACAGTGTCAAACGCTGCACTAACGTCAAAAAGGGCTAAGAGAGTCAGCTGAGAACAATCAATGGCTCCGTAGACATCAGAAAGGAGTCGGAGAAGTAATGTCTCAGTTGAATGACCTTTTCGGAAGCCAGACTGGATTTCCGGAAGCAGGTTGTGAGTCTCAAGGTATGATGTCAGCTGGAGAGCGACTATTTTCTCGATAAGCTTCGAGATGAACGAAACATTAGCAATTGGCCGGAAGTTGACTGGATTGTTTGAATCGAGTCCTTCACACTTGAGAACAGGAACCAGAATGGATCGTTTTTGAGACGGAGGCAAGACGCCTTCAAGGATGGAGCGATTGCAGAGGACGGTGAGGAGCGGAAGAAGGACGTCCACGAACTCCTGCAGCAGCGATGTTGGGAGGCTGTCAAGTTCACATGATTTAGGAGGCGAAGCGAGAATGATTCGACGTAGATCAGCAGAGTTGACTGGAGTCAAAGTTGATAGATTGAATGATGTAGGAGGGTAAGCTGGTGGCGGGGAGCCGGATGTTCTGCACCTTGGTGGTGAATGAGGTTAGGTAGTCATAGTTTGGGCATCTACATATAAATCCAGGCTCAACAAATTGGTACTTCTCCAAAAACGTGCAATACGTATCATAGCGGGAGTTAAGCCTTTTATTCACTCAAGTCCTTTATTTCAATCATTTAATTTATTAAAGTTTCACCAAATAATGACTTTCCAGATAGGAGTCTTTATGTATCGGTTCTCCTATGATCTCATACCCCTTAACTTTGCAGGGTACTTCCAAAAAGGATCTGAAATATATACACTACTATTCCACTAGGAACTCCTCTCATTATCGAGCCATATCCGTTCGATTAAATTCAAGAAAATTCCATATTAAATATACTGGGCCATGTATATGGAACTCGTTTCCTAATCATATTCAGCAAGCTTCCAGTTTACAAAAGGGCAAAAACACTACTGCGCAACTACTTGATTAATGACTGCAAAGATATTTAGCCTTATTGGCACTGTTTTTTTAATTTTATTTTTTTATCATTTTTGTGTGTGTTTGTTTTGTGTTCTTTAGTTAAGTTTATTACATTAATTGTCACCTCATGCTGTTTTTTTTTAGCTTATTGTTCAATTCATTATGTCAACCGTCTAGCCATCTGTTTAAATTGCACATGTAATTAGGTTTCCCTGTTAGGGGGATATTCATCCCTTAGGGCCTTCCTTGTTGCCATCCGATTATGTGAAACATGTTATACTATGTCTATTGTTTATGTTTGATGGTTGCAATAAAATGAATTGAATTGAATTGAATATATATATATATATATATATATATATTGGTTAATATAATTATGAACTATAGCGAATATCGATATATATACTGCGTGGGCATTTACTATCGACAATATTTTTTAATCGTGGCCCAACTTTATATAAATTCGTTTTATCGCGTTTTAGGGGTGTTTAAAGCTACCGTGAACGCGTATACCTGTATAATTCTGTACAGTGTTTAAGGCTTTGCTTTTTGCTGCAGATGTATTTTTTCGACTTTTCGTACAAATAAAGCAGTGACTAGCTAGGTGATTAGTTTTGACAGTTTGTCACGCTTAAGATTAAATTGAATTAAAGTTAACCTAGACGGAAATTATCGAATTTTATCAATTTATTGGGATTAAATTTTTGACGTTAATCGTGTAACAACCATATTTTAAAAGTCCGTTAAATATGTTGTGTGCTTGATATTCATCGTTATATTATATTTGTATTGTCATTGATGTGAAATTTCATTATAAAACTCGGTTCCGTAGGAGTTGGGTAAATGAACTATATTTAGACACCTTTAAAATTTGTTTTACAATGCTTAATATATGCCTCACAGGAACGCCAATAAATTGACCAGTTGCAATAGCGTATAATTATCATATAATTGCAGAGATTGGGTTTAACCCTCAGGCTACCAAGCTTTTTTGTAACACTGACTACCAAGGGGAGATTTTGGGTTTGGTTTGAGATATCATAACTTGTAATACACCATCTGATTCAGCATTCATTTCTGCACAAAATGGTATATTTAGGTTTAGAAAATATGAATGCCCCTCAAAATTATGAATTTTTTACCATGGGTATACCCGTCGATTTCACAAAACGTATACTTACGCATAGGGAATATATTAGATTCTGTGTGTTTATACATGATTTATATATAAAAAGTAGTTTACATATAATAAAGTCCAACATTCAACTATAAAAACTAGTAATAAGTCTGTTTCATGTTCAATCAAACCAAAAAAACATGTTTTAGCTGCTGAAAAACGTTTACGCATGCACACATATCGGCTTGCGTTGTAAAAAAACCAAACTTTTCACGCATTTTAATTTATTTTGAGCACTTCCGGTCATCAAAAGACAAATTATTTAGTATAAGAAAATAGCCCTAAATGCCCTCTACAGAATGGCATAATTTATTTTTATTAAAAAATAAATTATGGATAAGTTATAATAGAAAAAACATGACAATTTTATGAAAATAAAACACCTTTATATATATTTTAATTTATTTTGAGCACTTCCGGTTGTCAAAAGACAACTCAGTGATCATGGAAATGTAGCCCCACATTCCCTCTATAGAATGGTATAATTTGTGTCTCTTAATATTAAAGGGCGGAAAAGTTACAGACGATATTCTAGGGGGGGGTATCCACCCCCTCCTGGTACCTTGGGTATATCGGGTGTAACTTTTGAACGGTAGGGGGCATCATCAAAAGTTTTAGCTCAAAATGTGTCCCAATGAACCCTCTACAGCCACCAATTTTTTCAAAATTTTATTCCAGACGGAACGAGTCTGATTTGCGAAAAACCTAGGGGGGTGGCAACCACCCCCCCTTGGTAGCCCGAGGGTTAAAAGTCTCAAAGGCCGAAAAAATGAGAATTTGTTTTAAAAATTCAAATGGTCGAACTTTGTTACAGCTTGTGGACTACCGGCTGACCGGATTGGCTGCCTGGAACGGGTCCTCCGCTCTGTGGCGCGACTTGTTGGCCATATCCCCCAAAATGGCCATCTCTCATCCTATATGCGGGATATCTTACACTGGCTCCCTTCTCCACAGCGGATTGCATACAGGGTCTGTGCGCTGGTTAGGCAGTGCATTGAAGGACTAGCTCCACCGTATCTTCGAGAACTCTGTTGTTCCGCCTTGGGAGTTTAGCGTCGATCCACCCTTCGATCGACGAACCACGCTGAGCTTCTGGTTCCCCGCTCACGGACTGATATATCCGACAGCGTCGTTCATTCTCTGTTGCAGGTCCTACAGCTTGGAATGGTCTCCCTGTTGCACTGCGCTTAATTCCCAGGGGTCATTCCGCTCTGTTCCTTAAGAACCTAAAATCTGTCTTATTTAGTCGTGGTTGGGCCGGGAACGCTTCTGAGTAGCCTACCTTGAAGAGGCGCTATATAAATTTCTGAAATGAAAAAATAAATATGTATTTCGGTTTCAAACCAAAAAACCTTTTGCGAATTTTTTTCAGTGAGCAAAAAACAGCTCTATATATACTAAACACCGTTCAAGTAGCACAAATACAAAACAACTTCTTAGCTTTTAAAGAAACAGAGAAATTAAAATAACGACTTTTTCAAATTTCAGTTGTCAGCATATAACTCCGCGTATATACATAGTCCATGCAAAAAATAAGTATTTACCATTGATAAGTTAGCTCTGCAAGTAGAGTCTATAATTTATAGGCCTGTTGAACATTTTGACTAAGTAAAAGATTGTATTTAAAATTTCAGTTATATAAAACTTGGCATGAAATTATATCATTAGATTCCATTTCTTGTATATGCGAAGCTATTTATTTATCCAATAATTACGCTGAAACGGTGAAAGAAGTTAGCTGAATCCTTGAACGTATACCCTATACGGAGACAAGTGCAAGGGGTATCAGACAAGATATTAAGTTATATAATAACAGACATAATAAACAATTGAAGTCAAATACAAAAAACAACGAGAAACGTGACGAAAAAAGCGAAAAAGGAATCTTTCTTTAAGAAAATAATTTAAAAACCGGGAAAAAAGCTTTAAAAAATTTCAATCTCAAACCTAGGCCATATTTTAGCAAATGTTCATCTGAAATCAATCATTCAATCAATCGATCATAAAGTTTTATTTTATAACCAAGGAAAAAAGGTTTAGAAATCGTTGCAAAATCAGCATTTCATTGTTGCAATATAAATGGATAAAAGAATACCGCTGCAGGTTAGAGACACCAAATTATCCACTGAATTTACATATGGTGGCCTTAACCCTTAGGCTACCAAGCTTTTTTTGTGACACTGACTACCAAGGGGGGGATGGTTACCACCACCCCCCACTGGATTTTGGGTTTGGTTTGAGATATCATAACTTGTAATACACCATTTGATTCAGCATTCATTTCTGCACAAAATGGTATAGTTAGGTTTAGAAAATCTGAATGCCCCTCGAAATTATGAATTTTTTACCATGGGTACCCGTCGATTCCACAAAATGTATGCTTACGCATAGGGAATATATTAGATTCTGTGTGTGTTTATACATGATTTATATATAAAAAGTAGTTTACATATAGTAAAGTCCAATATTCAACTATAAAAACTAGTAATAAGTCTGTTTTATGTTCAATCAAAACAAAAAAAATGTTTTAGCCACTGAAAAACGTTTACGCAGACATATCGGTTTGCGTTGTAAAAAAAACTCAACATTTTCCCACATTTTAATTTATTTTGAGCACTTCCGGTCATCAAAAGACAGATTATTTAGTACCAGAAAATAGCCCTAAATGCCCTCTACAGAATGGAATAATTTATTTCTATTAAAAAATAAATTATGGATAAGTTATAATAGAAAAAACATGACAATTTTATGACAATAAAACACCTTTATATATATTTTAATTTATTTTGAGCACTTCCGGTTGTCAAAAGACAACTCAGTGAGCATGGAAATGTAGCCCCACATTCCCTCTATGGATTGGTATAATTTGCGTCTCTTAATATTAAAGGGCGGAAAAGTTACAGACGATATTCTAGGGGGGGTTGTATCCACCCCTCTGGTACCTTGGGTATATCTGGTGTAACTTTTGAACGGTAGGGGGCATCATCAAACATTTTAGCTCAAAATGTGTCCCAATGAACCCTCTACAGCTACCTATTTTTTCAAAAAAATTTCCAGACGGAACGCGTTTGATTTGCGAAAAACCTAGGGGGTGGGTGGCAACCACCCCCCCTTTGGTAGGGTTAACTAAATTTTAGCATACACATGCACCACATAGAGTTAACTCAGAAAAGGGGAAAAGAGAAAGCAAAAAGAGGCTACATAAGATAAGACTGTGGAAACAATTAAGGCAACGGATGATGAAACGCTGAACACTCTTGAGCCAATACGAAAAATTGAGAATAGGAAAAAAGTATATTTAGCGACCTGAGACACCTAGACAGATGGCGACAAGGGCCACCACGCGCCCCAATCCTTGCTAGCCACGAATCGTCTAAAGTTGACCATTGCTTACATATAATTGATTGCTTGACTGAACCGAACGGCGTATTCAACAGAGAATTGGTAATTAATACTAATTATGCGCCTCAACATGCATGGTAGGCTACCTATCATCATCATCATCATCATCATCATCATCATCATCATCATCATCATCATCATCATCATCATCATCAAAATCCCTGGGCTATGCCCGTAAGTGTCCGACGCCACTCTCTGTCTGAGTCTGTCTCGCGTCATGCTGCCCAGGTTCAACCAGTCCGGTCAGGAGGTCTGCTCCATACCATTAACATCTTGGAGCAGCTCGACCACCTTGTCTGATTGAAGAGAATATTGGGAGAGAGGCACGAAGGACAACCTGGGTCAATGCCCGTATGTGTCCCATGCTCTCTCCCCCGACTCTCTCCACTGGTCTGTTCTGACCGGCCTGTGCATGTCAGCTCCACATGTATCATGACACATTGAAGCATCTGGGTCGCTATGTCACTTGTGCCGTGGGTTTTGGGGATTTCTATGGTCTTGGTCTTTTACTGCCAGTGTATCTCCACCCATCTGGCAAACCTTCCTCATTCTATCCGGGTTTAGGACCGGCACAGGGAATTTGTTGGTTCCCTGTGGCAGAGGATGGATGCAGTTTAACGTCGTGCCCAGGACCAAAGGCTACCTATGTATGCATGTATCGGCTATTCAATAGTAAGAACGATTGGAATTTGATACATAAATAAAATTTGCAAATACTATGTATATATATATTATATAATTATGCATAATATATATATATACATGCAGGGTGGGCCCAAAACAGACCCCTTGGTTTTTTGCCAATATCTTGACCAAAAGTAAGAATTTCCAAATGAAATTTTATAGGCTTATAGACAATTCATATTTACACATGGTGGCCAGCATTCATCAATATATTTCGAACAGAACAAAAGTTATACCACTTTTAGTGAGGCCACCCACCGTTTTTTTTGACGATTCAAAAACGTAACGCAACAAAAAGTTATAAAAACGTGATTTTATCAAGTCATATCTCAAATAACTGTTTGGAAATGAGCCCGATAGTGATTCACAACTTGTGTTCAGGGGGTCTTTTTTGCCCCTCCTTGTATACACATAAATATACACAATTATGCTACCAGTGTTATCGACATTCAAATGTGCTATATTTTGACACCTTTGAATCGTGTTTATACTCAGCTATAAAAGTCTTTTTTATCCATGTTTTATTGAATTGCCGACACCGTCTACTTACAACTTACTTACTCTGTTTGCTTAATTGCTCACTTACAATCCTAACTTTGAGAATGCCAGTCCCAGCCTTGAGTAAGGGGAGGTGCCGTTTTAGTCTTGTCTGTCATGACATGCACAGCATCCGCAGCAGCAGATTGTATACATGCATGTAAGGTTTTCAATTTTCGTCAACGGCTTTTGCATAATTATGTCACCATTATTTTTTTTCTTTTACCCCGGGGTACATATGATCCCTGAGGGACTTACACCCTAAATACTAAATTAAAAACATCTGGAACGGCGCCTAGTCGTCGTTGAAATCCAGTGCAGAAAAAGAGCCGCGGAATGCCACTGCATTATTATTATTATTATTATTATTATTATTATTATTATTATTATTATTAGTAGTAGTAGTAGTAGTAGTAGTAGTAGTAGTAGTAGTAGTAGTAGTAGTAGTATTATTATTATTATTATTATTATTATTATTGTTATTAACAATTTTATTGTTATTATTATTATATATTTATTAGTGTAATTGTTGTTGATATTATTATTATTTTTTGACTCCAAGGAATTTAGGATCCCTCAGGGACTTCGCTCTTAACCACTGCAATGAAACCAATCCGGAATGACCCTATCCGTATTAGATCTATTAGTATCATTATTATTATTATTATTATTATTATTATTATTATTATTATTATTATTATTATTATTATTATTATTATTATTAACACAAGTTAATTGTTATTATTATTATTATTATTATTATTATTTTATTTATTACTAGCTGTCCCCGGCCACGCGTTGCTGTGGCTCAAAAGACTGTCCAACCCTCCCTTCCTACGTCCCCTCCTATTTCTCCTTCCCCTTCCCCTCTCTTTCCCCCTCCCCTTCCTCTCCTCGCCTTCCTCCCCCGTCCTCTCCTCCCCTCCCGTCCCTCCCCTTCCGTCCCCTGTAGCCACTGTAGAAAGACGCGCGGAAAACGGCCGCAAATGTACGATTTTGCCAAAACCGACAGTTACATATAAAATTGCGCTATAGCAGACCGTGGGCTACACGTTTTGAAGAATGCTTGCGTTTGAAACGCGCCCGAAGAATATATATGAAGGTTCAAACTCGAAATGGCTGGAGTCCATCGACGTCAATCGCATGGAATTAAAAGTTGTGTTTTGGGTCGTAATTCCTCCCTCTCCTCCCCTCCCGTCCCTCCCCTTCCGTCCCCTGCCTTCCTCCCCCGTCCTCTCCTCCCCTCCCGTCCCTCCCCTTCCGTCCCCTGTAGCCACTGTAGAAAGACGCGCGGAAAACGGCCGCAAATGTACGATTTTGCCAAAACCGACAGTTACATATAAAATTGCGCTATAGCAGACCGTCGGCTACACGTTTTGAAGAATGCTTGCGTTTGAAACGCGCCCGAAGAATATATATGAAGGTTCAAACTCGAAATGGCTGGACTCCATCGACGTCAATCGCATGGAATTAAAAGTTGTGTTTTTGGGTCGTAATTCCTCCCTCTCCTCCCCTCCCGTCCCTCCCCTTCCGTCCCCTGTAGCCACTGTAGAAAGACGCGCGGAAAACGGCCGCAAATGTACGATTTTGCCAAAACCGACAGTTACATATAAAATTGCGCTATAGCAGACCGTCGGCTACACGTTTTGAAGAATGGTTGCGTTTGAAACGCGCCCGAAGAATGAGTGAAGGTTCAAACTCGAAATGGCTGGACTCCATCGACGTCAATCGCCTGGAATTAAAAGTTGTGTTTTTGAGTCGTAAAGATTGCGCTTTTCCCCAAAAGGCATAAAAAAACCCGGAGATGTTCGAATGGAACGGTTTGCGAAAATTTTAAAAGGAATCGTTTCAGAACTCTCCGAGAACCGATGTAACAAACTGTAGCTTTTTACATTTTTATTTATATAGATTTATTATTATTGATATTATTATTGACTTTTTATATAGCGCACCCTCAAGGTAAGCTGCTCAGAAGCGCTCCCAATCCAACAACGGCTAAATAAGGCAGTTTTTAAGTGAGAAAGAAACACAGGTGTGTGACCTCCATAGGCACCAGACGGAGAGCAACAGGGACCCCATTCCAGGTTCTAGGGCCAGCCACTGAGAAAGAGCGTCGCTGGATTATAGCAGTTCCAGAACGAGAGGTCAAGAGTTCAGCTTGATCAGCTGATCGGTTAACTTTTAGGTTAACCTTTTGGAATTATATCAGTAAGTCATTTCATATTTGATAATTATAACGACAAAGGTCAATGTTCAAGACCGTGTCGCTATATATGCTGAAGAAAACTTCCATGGCAGTTGATGTCCCAAAACTGAAATAGCCAAGACATTCGTAGTATTTTAATTTAAATATATCATGGGCGGATCCAGCAGGGGGGATCCGGCGATGACACCCCATTGAGAGATTTGCACAGGACGTGCCACCCATCAGATTTCAGGCTTTCAATCAATATAGGCAGCGGTAAAAGCAGAGGAAATAAATAGACACACAGACAGAGACAGACAGATAGACAGAGACAGACAGAGAGACAGAGACAGACTGACACACAAATAGACAGCCAGAGAGAGACCGAGGGACACACAGAGAGTGAGGGAAACAGACAGACAGACAGGCAAACATATGACTAAAAAAGGGTCATAAGTTTTCAAATAACCGGAGTTGCCTCTGTTTTTTAGACATATCTTGAGGAAAGACTAAAATAAGGTCATCATGTTTTTTCCGGCGAGAGCCCGAAAATAATTCTTCATACCAAAGACCACAAATTTTGGCCCCTTCAAAAATTTCTGTATCCGCCCGTGATATATATATATATATATATATATATATATATATATATATATATATAATTCTTCAGACCAAAACAAGAAGCGGGATGATTTTTCTGATTTTTCTGATTTTATATATATATATATATATATATATATATTAGAGTGGTCCAAAAAGACAAAATGTCGAAAATTAATTTGGGTCATATATGTTCTTGTTCCATTCACTTCAAATAGTATTTGAACCAATTTTTGAGTCATTTGAAGAATATCTAGGAGTGACTCAATTTTGAACGATAATTTTGTATCTTCGAAAATTTCGTCATAATGTTGTATATTGGCATTTATGACCCAAAAGTGTTTTTAACCCTCATCCGGACAAGGGGGGGTCTGGCCAGACCCCCCTCCATGTATTTGCTGCATAACTTTTTTAGGAGTGATATTTTCTTAGATTGCCTTTATGACTTTGTTCCTATATTAATGAGCTACAATTAGAACATTTAAACGACCAAATCGATTTAGGGATATAGAAGTTCTGAAGATAATACCGGCCGAGACTACAATGATGACAGTTTGGACAGTGAGAGCAACAATAAAGAATGTGAATATGAAGAGATGCCAATGCCTGAAGAACAACATTCAAATGTTTCTTATGATGAAGACAATGTTGAAATTGAAGATGATGATAAACACGATGATGAGACTGGACCTGATAGTGAAGATAATGATGACGAAATTGTCTATACTATTGAAGCCGAGAGAACTACATGTAATATAGGTAAAGATCCGCATATTTTTTTGGCGGGCAAAAGCAATGCCAGGAGGACATGCTCTGTTGCACAATGCAGTAAAAGAAGACGCGGAATAAAATAATACGGATACATTGAGAATATTCAAGATAGTTTTGACAGTTTTGTAACAGCCGAGATGAAAGACATCATCATTCGACGGTGTCGACCCGCTATTCCGAGGGTCCACTATTCCGAAGGTTCACTATTAGAAATTTCCGCTACATTTTGTTCGTTATCCTTGGTGGTTAGCCAGGTTAGGGTTACGGTGGGTTAGGGTAAGGATTGGGTTAGGGTGGGTTAGGGTTGGGTTAGGGTGGGTTAGGGTTGGGTGGGTTAGGGTTATGGTTAGGGTTGGGGTGGGTTAGGTTTAGGGTTAGGGTTATGGTTAGGGTTATGGTTAGGGTTGGGGTGGGTTAGATTTAGGGTTAGGGTCATGGTTAGGGTTATGGTTAGGGTTGGGATGAGTTAGGGTTAGGGTCACAGTAAGGTTTAGGGTTAGGTTTAGGGTTAGGGTTCGGAATAGTGGACCCTCGGAATAGTGGACCCAAACCCATTCGACATACAGACCAGATAGCAACAGCTATCGGACTATGTATGACAAGCTTACGTGTTTACATGTTAGGTTTAGTCCTATTCCATTATCTGCTATAGATATTTTCTAGAAAACAGTCATGCTGACTCTGATAATAAGAGCATTCAGTACTAATTTTACTAAAATTATGGTTTCTTTATTTTGATTTCCAAATTTTATGCATGGACTACTATTGCGACGATGAACATGTATGACAAACCGTGACAATTAATGTAACTAAACATTTAATTTCAAATTCATCATAAAACTTATTTATATTGCATAAAGAGACTGAAACATTGTTGTTTTGGGTTACTCTGATATCATCTTACAAGATTGGCACATAAAAATTACTATTTCTTATGAAAAGCCCACATCAAAACGGGGGGTCTGGCCAGACCCCCCCTTGTCCAAATTAAGTTGTATTTTAGCTTGTTCGGATGAGGGTTAAACAAAACCGAAAGCAAATAACCATTTAGTGTTAACTGTTTAGTAAGTTCCTATATAGGTAATAAGAACGCCATTAAACAAGTCTTTATTGATATGTTCCTCTAGAGAGACTTTTATGGCTCCGGAATGACTTGACAAAGGTATTGTCTTTGATTCTCGACTCTTGTCACAGAAGAGTTGAATATCTGAATGAAAGCAATACCCTTTTCTGCACTCTAGACCTAATTTATTACTTTAATCTGCCTGGCTTTGTCTTTCAATTTGATATAAATTGAATGCAACAGTAGGCCACTGCCAAAGTGTGGTGGCGTCGAGAAGAAAGCCTAAGCCTCATCTGTCAGCCAATTGCTGGCAATGACCATAATTATGTCGATGAGTCAAGATCTTCGGCTTGTCACATACAATTCCAGTGGATTTCCAAAGTTCAACATTTTGCATTCAATTCCGTTTGATGCTATATTCTTTTCAGAACATTTGAGCTTCGTAACCAAGGTGGTCTTTGCATTAAATCACATCAACGCGGGTTCGAAGAGACCAGGTGTCTCTTGAAAGCGGTTGTAGCAGCATTCTGCACAACAACGTTGCAAATATTAAGTTCCGACTATAGCTGAACAGTGTCAAATAATTGTTTGGAGCTCTCTCTTGTCCAAGAAAGCTTCATGACCATATTCCATAGAAAAGAAAGGCAAAAAGGCTGACATTAGATCTGTTAAAACGTTTTCATCCCAAATGCGGAGAGTCATTTGATTTTTGAGGATTTTGCTAGAAGTTGGTGAGCGGTGTTGCATGGTGTACTGCCTCAGAAGCTGGAAACGAAATTTCACTTCTCCTCTCAAACACCTATCAAGAAGGATGACATGCGATAATTGCAGAAGCTCGTCGTAATCTTCACGTTGGTGTTGGTTTTTCCCATAAATCGTTTGAATGAGCCTACATCTGGACCCCTGGTTGTTTCGAGGGTTGTGGGAGTAAAGATAACCAATGGATTTCATAGATGCGAGCACACAGCAGAGGCTCCTCATTGAGTGCCTATTAGATAAGTGTACAACTGTACATGTGCAAGTCTTTTGAGACCGTTTTATCAAATGCAAGCCCATACTCTGCTTCCGATTCCGATCATCCGGCATTTGAAGACAGGCATTAACTTGCTGTTTTCAATTATCTAATAAACTTGAAAATTACCAGAAACTTTTCTCTCCAGCTCTAGAAACACCTTCAGAATGGTCTGGACAAATTCTAGTTAACGTTTGCCATCGCAGTGCAAAAGCAGAGGTAGCTCGGCTGAATGCAAATCCTGCTCAGCTGCAGTCTTAGCCTGCGTGTGACAGTTCTAATGCCAGAAAAAATGTTCAAGTTTGAGTCACCTCCAAATATAATCGAATCCTTCTAATTTTTGGCATGTAAGCTCCCTTGGTGTACAGGAGCAAGGACAAGTGTGACCCAATTTGATATTTGAAAATTTATTTTTTTACATGGTAAGTTGGACCACTCTAATATATATATATGCACGATTAACATGATACACGTAATTTGTAATTTATATATAATTTACTGTGTAATTGCCAAAGAATTTTACCGTTACTTCTGGGCAAGATATTGGCAAAAAACCTTAGGGGCCATTTTTGGCTCACCCTGTATGCTTTTTGCCGTACGCATGTTTACCACACAAACAGCGAGAACTGCTCGAAATTCTTCTGTCCATCTCGATTACTTTATATCTGCCGGTGTAAAGGTTTCAAAATTACCCCCCCCCCCGCTAAACATTACCCCCGGTAACTGGAAACCTGTTTCAGATTACACCACCACCCCAAACTAGATTTGCATCAATAATCGCATTTATTGCACTAAAAAATCAGAAAAATCATCCCGCTTCTTGTTTTGGTCTGAAGAATTTCGTCCGTCATCCGACTTCGTGGTAAGTTATCAATTTTTTGATCGAAAAAAAATAATAGCCTCGAAGACATTTCTCTATTGTAACTTCAGCGGCGATTAGTATTTTAGTTACAGATGAAAATATTGATAACAAATCACGAAGTGGGATGACGGATGAAAATCTTCAGAAAAAAACAAGAAGCGGGATGATTTTTCTGATATTTTTAGTGCAATAAATGCGATGATTGGTGCAAAATACAGTTTGCAGGGGGTAATGTTCAGGAGGGGTAATTTGAAACCTTCACACGGGTGACACGAAACGGAGTAATCACTTTTTGGTTTAATTGAGTGCGATTATAATATGTTCATGTCGACGGCTTGCATACTGCGATACATATAGGGAGATAGAAAGACAGACAGACAGACAGACAGACAGACAGACAAACAGACAGACAGATAGACAGATAGACCGAGAGAGACAGAGAGAGACAGACAGACAGAGACAGAGACAGAGCAGAGACACAGAGAGAGACAGAGAGAGAGAGAGAGAGAGAGAGAGAGAGAGAGAGAGAGAGAGAGAGAGAGAGAGAGAGAGAGAGAGAGAGAGAGAGAGAGAGAGAGAGAGTTAATCGCTGAATTATGATATGACTAGATGTGTTACCCGGCGTTGCCCGGGAAATATAGGGTTTTAAACACTACTCCACTGTGGTACCCATCGTAGACCGCTAGATTTCGGGTTTTCGCCAACCCTCCACCCCACCCCGCTTCCCCAAAAGGCCAAAAGTGACCCGCCGCTGCGGGGCGCTGCGAAAATTATTACTCGGCGGGTATGACGTCATGGGCTGTAGACTCTTTACTGAAGCGTTATTATTAGGGCTGTTGTTCGATTAAAAATTTTAATCGAAATTAATCGCGCGATTAATTTTTTTAATCGCAATTAACTGCAAATTAATCGCAATACATTTCCTTCATATATATTAATCTTACTATTTTCTAAGGACCCCTGAAGCATAAAATTTTAATGGCTGAATGCATTCTTTCTATTGCAAACATATTCAATAACCTTTGACTTAGGCCTATTGAATTCTGCATTTGATTTATTGAACAGTTCTGTGTGACAGACAGAATTGAAACACTGTTCAAATCAGTCAACTGCTCAAAATACGTTACTTTTTTCCATTTGAGCCACCTTTAATTAAAATGATAGGCCTAGGCCTAAATGTGAAACTTAGACAACCGTTTTCTGACTATCAAAATTAATTATTTATTCAGCCAATTGTATAGGCAGACTATAGTTTATTTACATTGGTTGGTTAAAGGGCTGCTTTTATTAATTAACAATAGTAGGTCAACTATTGAACCTCATCATTTAAGTCACAAATTTTCACAAGAGGTTGCGGTTCTTGCCAAACCTCGTCTCAGTTGTCCTTCTGTAAACATTTAACATTTGAAACCTGGATGCATTGGTCTTGCCAATCTCATGGAGTTCAAACAATCTAGTCTGACGGGGTGAGGAAAGAGGAAACAACCTTAGTGGACGATGCGATGCGACCGATGTCGACGACTCATCGTTAGCGTTTAACGCATGTTTTTTGTTCGCATGCAGGCGACAATTGAGCAAAGAATTGCTACGATAATACTCAAATTCTTTGTTGGAATATTTGCCAAAGAATGTATCACTAGCTTTAAGTATGAACCTTCCGTTTAAAACGACTTTTCTGCCTATGATTCTATTTTAATCAGATCTAATTAACGCGTACGATTAACGCGTTAAAATTTTTAATCGCAAAATTTTTTAACGCGTTAATCGCATGCGTTAACGCGATTAAATCAACAGCCCTAGTTATTATTGATGAAATCTGTCTTAAAACGCTAATAACTTTTGTTTTAAACGGAATTAAAACCTGAAAATAGTTGCGATGACCTTATAATTTGGGTAAGAATCGATTGCAATAAATTTTTTAAACCGACGCTGTTTCATTTCCGAGCCTATTCTGCAGGGGAGAGTCAAAAGCGTACAAACAAATAAACATACAGAAAGTGTTTCTGCCTTATAATATAGATTGGCGCCTTCGCTATATAGACACCTTTGAAACAGATTCACCAGATGCTATATATTTAAACACCGGGCCATCTTGATAATAATGGTGAAGTAAGTTTGCACCTGTAACTCAAAATGGAACGCAATTTTATTGCTTACTAGCTGTACCCGGCCACGCGTTGCTGTGGCTGGAAAGACTGTCCAACCCTCCCTCCCTCCCTACGTCCCCTCCCCTCCCCTCTCCTCCCCTCTCCTCCCCTCCCCCTCCCCTCCCATCCCTTCCCTCGCTTTCTCTTTCCCTCCCTGCATCCCTGTCTCCCGTTTCCTCCCCTCCCTCCCCATCGTCCCTCCCCTTCCTCCATCTTTAGAAATATGCTCTATAGAAAGACGCGCGGAAAACGGCCGCAAATGGACGAATTTGTAGAAACCGACATTTACATATAAATATGCGCTATAGAAAGACGGCCGGATATGGTTTTTAAACGCGCCCGAAAAATGGACGGCGGATGCGTGAAAGTTCAAATCGAAATGGGGGCTCTCCATCGACGCATATCGAATCGAACTAAAAGTTGTGTTTTTTTGGTCGTAAAGATTGCGCTTTTTCCAAAAGGTATTATATAAACCCGCCCATGTTCGAATCGAACGTTTTGCGAAAATTTTCTAAACAATCCGTCAAGAACTTTCCGAGATCCTTTATTACGCACGGTAACGTTTTACATTTTTATTTATATAGATGTCAACGGTCATTGATATGAAAATGTATTTAGAGATGCTGCGTTTTCTAAGCATAATTAAATGGATGGATGGATGGTTGGATGGTTGGATGGTTGGAATGATGGATGGATGGATGGATGGATGGATGGATGGATGGATGGATGGATGGATGGATGGATGGATGGATGGATGGATGGATGGATGGATGGATCCGATTTGACCAGGGTCTATGACAACAAAGGCCGTTACACTGGACAGAAATTTGTCTGACATTACAGCACTTGTAGACAGCTATAATTAGATCAAATTCGAAATGCTATATACGGGAAGTGGATATACTCGCTGTCGTCTAATCATTTAACTCTAATCGCGATCGTAATCAAATGCATCGTGGCGCACATTGTCTTGAGAGACGTTTCCGTCCGACTTGTGATTCTGCTGATGATAAACTGGCGTGGATCCTGCAACTTCGCGCTCTTCACCAAATATACATATACCGTCGGAAGAAGACCGAATATATCGGGAGAACTTGCAATGGTCTTGCGAAATGAGAAAAACCAAAACGACTATTTTCACTTATCTCTGGTCCTGCATGGGGCGCTCTTCTCGACCACCATCAGAGGACCCCTCCTTCTCGGCTATATATATATATATATATATATATATATATATATATGTGTGTGTGTGTGAAATATACAGAGTATATATATGTGAAATATACAGAGAATATATATATATATATATATATAGTCTCTGTATATTTCACAGATTCAGCTAATTCGGTCATCATTTGACCGTGCATGTTGACGCCATCATTTTGAGTCATGAACAGCACGGTTGGCTATAAGACCTGCAAGAAATTTATTAAATTTATTTTAAAAAATAATATAAACCCCTAATGTAAGTAATAATTTAAGTACAATTTTTATTAAGTGCGCTCTAGAGATTAGACCAGTGGTTCTCAAACTTTATTTTCATTGTACCCCCAAGTAAAAAATCGAATGATGGCGTACCCCCAGCAAAGGCAGATCAGAAACAAAATGCCATTGCGAAGTCCCCTTGCAGTGACAAATAAAAGTCCACCTAATCATTGGTCACATCGTTTATTAGTGTCGTACATAGGAAGCAAATTTTTTTGAATTAAGTAATCTTATCAACAAATTTAAAAGGGAAAATTGGTCTATAGGCGTATACGTACCTCTGTAAGAAAGAGCCAGCCTGTAATGCTGTGGGCTTGTTTACATTAGAACAGATTTAAAATAGGCACATGGTTTAATATTTGTCAATTTCAAACGCAAATTTACCCCATGTTTGCTTTTCATAGCAAGAATTGTTTTAAAACCAGTTTCACCCAGATTTTGACGCGCTGAAAGGAATTGCAAAATTAAAGGTTGACCAGAAATTAATCCTTAGGCCAATTCAGCTCTCCGCTATTTGAGTTCTATATAGGCTGCGAATTTCTGCCTTTGATAATTTCAACCATTTAAACATTAGATCTATTTGTTTCAAAATTATAGTAATAGGCATAAACAGTAAATAATTAAATATGTTGCATGCATGCACTGTATAATAGGCTATGTGAGTCTAATTGTATGTTGTGAAAGAAATAAGTGATGATACTGCTAATGTTGCAACGTTAAAATAAAAATCATTGCTAATCATAGAAAGATGGACACAGAGCCATAAACACAAATAAAATTTATATTTCTGGAATTTTTCGCGTACCCCTTACCGACACCTTGCGTACCCCCAGGGGTACGCGTACCACAGTTTGAGAACCCCTGCTCTAGAGAAGGGGGTAAACGTTGGAGGAACATTGTACATGATTCGGCCGACCCTCGGATCGAGGATGGCTGAGAACAGAACAGAGAAGGGCTATTTCACAGGGGGCGTGCTGGTGCAGGAGAAGGGCTATATATACCTACTTTCCTTCAATCCTGGACCAATTGCTTATTTAGTTGGACACCTTTAAAATAGGGCTTTAGGACATTTATAAATTGGTCAATTTCAACTTTGTGGTTATTGGGATATAATTATGGCCCTTTTATCATAATGTGTTAAACTGAGCGATTGTCAGATGAACCACTTTATGTTGTCAAAAAATTCAATGTCATTGAAATTGTAAAGTTCCGCCTATAGACACCTCTTTGGTGTTGTTTGGATTCTATAAGTTTATTTTTACTACTCTGTACACTTATATTGTACTAACTGGGGTACCCGGCGTTGCCTGGGAAATTTAGGATTCGAGCCGCTCCCGACCACACCACACCCCACCCAGCCCGACCCCACAACACCCCACCACACTCCGACCTCCACCAGTACGCGAAATTAGGGTTTTCGGGAAAATTCCCCCTCACCTCCACCCCCACCCTCACCTCCCCCACTCCATCATTCCCCACCCAAACGACCTCCACCGGGACGCCACCCGTGAAATTTGGGTTTTGAGACAAATTCCCCCTCCCCACCCCACCACACTCCCACCTCCAGAAGTACGCCACCCGTGAAATGAGGGTTTTCGGGAAAATTTCTCCTCACCCCACCTCAAAACTCCCCCACCCCCTCACCTCCACCCCTCCCCACCCCTCCCCCACCCTCTCCCCACCCAACCACACCGACCTGCACCAGCACGCCCCCCGTGAAATTAGAATTTTCGTTAAAAAACCTCACCCCACCCACCTCACTCCCACCCCTCACCCCCGCCCCAACCCCACCTTCCCCCACCTTCTCCACCATACCCACCCCACCACACTACAACCTCCACCACTACGCTACTCGTGAATTTATGGTTTTCTGGAAATTTTTCTCCCCACCACCCCCCCCCCCCCGCCCATCCCGTGCACTCCTGCCCAACCCGGCCTCCGCGGGTCGAGGCGTGTGCTGGGTAGAGGCGAAATGGCCCGTGTAAAAATCTGTCTAACTGCGAAACTATAGCAGACGAATGAAAACTTATAGCAAAAATTAGTGTTTTCGCCCCCACCCTGGCCCCCAAGGTGGTAGAGATTCGCCAACCACTGAACCAGGTGGTTCTGATGGCCCTCTATCTAGGTGCTTACTAATAGAGTGGTCTTATTTGCTAATTAAGGTTAGATTGCATAGGCAATGGAATATATGAGGCTGTCAATTTTAAAATACAGCTCAAGATTTAAAAAGACAAATTAATTTTTCCACGGATTTTTCTCTTTAAAAAAGTATTTTCTCCGTTTTAATTCTCTGTTCGCCATTTCTTTAGGGCATTTATGACATATAGTAATAGTAATATATATATATGGGGCCGTAGCAAAAGCGCGCAGGCAAATGCGCGCAGACAATGGCGCGCAACAGAAATCATCCCAACAAAAGCGCGCAGACAAATGCGCGTAACTACCCGGAAATGTATCCAATGTTGACCAATTATGATCAATAACGTACCGCAAAGTTTGACGTTTAGCCTATATACTGAATGGGATGAAGTGCTGCAGTCTTCCCTTGCAGCCGTATACGCCATGGCAGTAGATCCATGGGCGGAGTTTGGTTTCCATTTGAGGGGGGGGGGCTAAAAACTTGGTCCAGAAGGCACGGCACCAAAATTCTTTTTCGTTTCGGCCGGAAAAAAGTTAATGACCCTTTTTAGTCGTCAAGTTCAAATTTCACTAAACTTGCTATGTATATTTCTCAGCCGAAAAAGTTGATGACCTTTTTTAGTCGTCAGTTGGAAGTCCTGGGGGGGGCTAAGCTCGAAAAAATAGACCACTTACACGGTAAAAACATGACTATGGGGCTTCTTGGGGGGCTTTAGCCCCCCCAGCCCCTGATAAACTCCGCCCATGAGTATAGATGATGTCGAAACCATGATGTACTTTGCAAGCTTGGCCCTTTCGGCTACCAAGCGAATTTCGTGAACATTGCGCCTTTTCTCTCTCACACCAAACGACCACTTCCTGCATCTCTTCGGGCTAATCTGACCTCTTTTACATAATTATAGACACGATTGCAAAGAGCCTTCATTGTGCTCAGGCTCCATTTTTCACTGGGTATTTTGCTGTGAATACGCGATGTCCCTGCAGTCTCTCTTCACGCAACTTCTGAGTTCCCATTTTACCATCCGCAGAAACTTTGCTCATGAGTGACGTTCCGTAACGGATTCACAAATTTAAATTCTATTATTTTCTCGAAACTTCTTTTAAAGGTGCATGCATGTATAGCAATTAGAGGAACGATTTGAAGTAATTAAAATGTCCTACAATTGCCCCCTATACTCAGAGGCGCTCCCGGCCGAGATCAAGCGAAAAATAGTCTTCAACAGTTTGTGAAATTGAGAACAGCTTGGGAGGTGTCGCATATATTCAAGGAAGTCCATTCCAGGATGTTGGACCAACCACAGAGAACGAGCGCCTCTGCATTGTTGCAGAGCGATTGAAAGGAACCATTAAGTCACCATGGACAGCAGAGCGCAGTGCGCGGCGGCCAATGCAAGTGGAAAGAGGGAGGCAAAGATCACACAGATGAGAGGGTGCCCAGCCTGATAAGCATCGTCACACTAAAGATGCAATCCGAAATGAGATGCGCCGTGGAAAAGGAAGCCAGTGCAAGACCTCGCACATACATTGGGATAGCATACAACTCTTCTTCTTCTTTAGGTCTGCTGCCTCTCGGCAGGTCCAGGTGTCCAACGACGCCACTCTTCTCGGTGCATGTTGTGCCTTTTCTTTAAGTTTCCCATATCCATCCTTCATCATCCAGTCCAAGAACTTTTCCCTCGGTCTTCCTCTTCCCTTCTTCCCCTCCATTTTGCCCTCCACTATGTCTCTTTGCATTGAGTTGCCTCTCAGTATATGTCCCATCCATGCAGTTCTTCTGCCTTGTTCTAATTGTATTCATCAGCGATCTTTCCTCTTCCACCTTTTTCAATACTTCTTCGTTTGATTTATGCTCTGTCCAGCTGACCCTTTCCATCCTTCTCCATATCCACATCTCGAACGCTTCTATTCGTTTGACATCCTCCTTTCTCATCGTCCAGGTCTCTGTTCCGTATACAGTGTGACGCTCCAGATCAGTGCCTTGGCCATTCTTTTCTTGATGTCTCGATTCAATCCTCCTTTCAATATATAGCTCCTTCCTTTTCGTGAACGCTTCTTTCCCCATCGCTATCCTCTTCTTGATTTCTTTGTGGCAACTTTATGGTTATTTTATTTAGTCTTCAATTGCTCATGTCTATAATGGCGGACTTATGTTCACATTTTAAATTTCCAAATATTTCATTTTTTGGTAGTTGGTTGAACTTGGTGAACCCCCAATGAGTCGCGCGGCAACCCGGTGTAAAGGTTTCAAATTACCCCCTCCTATAAACATTACCCTCCCCCCGGTAACTTGAAACCGTTTCAGATTACCCCCCGGAAACTAGATTTGCATCAATCATCGCCAGGGCTTAAAGTGTGCCTGGACGGTCATGGACGGCGTCCATGCACATATTTTAACATCTGGACGCCGTCCTGCCACTTATTGGCCAGCACAGACTGGAAAGGTAAGGGGCGTCCATGCACTTCTTTTAGAAATGTAAGGGGCGTCCAGGCACTTATTTTCCCACACTTTTTGCACTGATCATCGCATTTATTGCACTAAAAAATCAGAAAAATCATCCCGCTTCTTGTTTTTTTCTGAAGATTCTCATCCGTCATCCCACTTTGTGGTTTGTTATCAATACTTTCGTCTGCATGTAACTAAAATACTAATCGCCGCTGAAGTTACAATGGAGAAATGGCTTCGAGGCTATTATTTTTTTCGATCGAAAAATTGACAACATACCACGAAGTGGGATGACGGATGAAAATCTTCAGAAAAAAACAAGAAGCGGGATGATTTTTATGTTATTTTTAGTGCCATAAATGCGATGATTGATACAAAATACAGTTTGCAGGGGGGTAATGTTTAGGAGGGGGTAATTTGAAACCTTTACACCG
>CATKHU010000167.1:0-28583 GCA_949752735.1 Lumbricus terrestris
GTTGCTACATGTTTAACGACACTGCCATTTCAAAGATGATATTTCAAGGTTGTGCGAACGTGGATTCAAAGAGTAGGGCTCAGTAGGCTATCATTTATTGTGATTCATGAACTGGAGGAAGTATAGGCCTAAACCATGAAGGACGTGCCCAGGGTTTGACAAAACCATAGCAAATAGAACGCGGTCGACTTTGATTCATAACTTTTCGAAAGTAGGGAAGTTGGAGGGCAAGAAACCAGGGTTTATAATCATTAGTATCACAGAATTAAGACGTTCATGTCGCTCAAAATTGAACATCTCCACCAGGCACTGCAAGCAGAAGAGGAACGCACCATTCGCGCGACAGTTGCTGCTCGCCTTGTTGGGCGGTTCCCTACATTTGCTCCTGTCTCTGCCTATAATATGCGTGATGTGCTGCACTGGCTGCCTGTGTCCCAGCGGATCTCGTACCGCATTGCTGCTGTGGTCTCTTGCTTTGTCCTTGGCTGTGCTCCGTCATACTTGTGTGATCTTTGCTGTCCAGTCTCTGACGTTGCAGCGCGTCGTGCACTTCGCTCTTCGACTAGGGGAGAGCTTCTGGTCCCGCGGGCTCGCTTAGCTATTAAGCAGCGCCGTGCTTTCTCGGTTGTGGGCCCTACAGTCTGGAACGACCTCCCAGTTACGGTTCGCTCTCTACTTGTGGCCCATCCGGCTGGGTTCTACAAGTCTCTCAAGTCTTTTTTCTTTGCTCGTGGTTGGGCTGGAAGCGCCTCTGCGTAGTTTCTTGAAGGGGCGCTATATAAATACTATGAATGAGTGAATGAATGAATGAATGAATGAATGAATGACAGTGGTAGAGCGAACTATACGTCATATAGACGACTATAGCCTGTAAGCCCATGCATGCGCGTCCAAAACACGCAACGCCAAAAGGCATGACTGCTTTGTGCTGCAAAAAATATGTTATCAATATGCAAAGAGAACCCAGTTTTTTCAGTGTTACACGATGCATCTTAATATATAGGAGACCCGTTCAATGACAACAATGTTTGAAATTGTGGCATTAGTTCGGTAATGGACTAGTGTTGTAATAATTTTGCAAGACTTAGGCCTACTAGTACTCAAACGTAAGTTACAGCTTATGAGCCTCCTAATGAGCAAGTTCAGATTCATCAGTTGAACTGTGGAAGTGATGTTATAAACTGACACGCCGATGCCGAAGACCTCAAGATACTCTTGAGCATGCACCTTCTTTTCTTTAAACACAGATAATATGACAGTGTGGTCTTGCCAATGCTGATCGTTATTGCCATGAGTAATCAGAGTAACTGCATGGTTTTATTACAAAGTTAGTCGAATTGCATAGCATGCACGATCCTTCATTGTTTGCATTAGCAAATGTCTTAATTAATTCCCGAAGGAACTTAAGCAAGACAATGATTAGGTCCACTCCACTACACTCCCCTCCCCTCCACTACACATTACTGAGCTTGAAAGTGAGACTATCATTGAACATCTCTGCATTATTATATACTACACCGTGTCTCAAAAAAACTGTGCAGAATTGTTTTTGTCAGAACTTCGTCAAATTTCCACCAATCCTAATAACTTTTGGTAGGTAGACGGCAAAGTGGCTGAAATTTCATGTTATATATAAATTTTCCACCTCACCTGACTCATTTCACCGCATTATCTTGTTAAACACAGATGTACCAATTTTTCATATAACGCATAGATTTTATTACCTGCAACAAATTATCTGACGACTGAATTAGCACGCAGTAAAGTAAAATATGGATTACTTAGCAGAGTGTTTTAATAGCTGCGACAGATCTGCTTAAAAGTGTTAGAATTGGTGCTCGAAATGTGCCCCGAATATACGGACACAAGCTCTTAGACGGCGACGCAACTGGCCGATAGCAGCATCAACGATCGACTGGTCAAAGCGCGCCCACTCGTCGATCAGACGCGTTTTGAGTTCGTCGACACTGGTTATTCTGGACCGGTAAACCTTCTCCTGCAGCACACTCCATATGCTATAGTCGACTGGGTTAAGATCTGGTGAATTCGGTGGCCACAGTGTTGGAGAGATGAAGTCGGGCGTCTCTCGCTGCAGGAAAGAGACAAGTGTCGCGCGCTTGATGCGCCGGGGCGCCATCCTGTTGGAAGACAATAAACTCGCCCTGGGATATCCGGCGTATGTCTGACGGTATCTTCTGGGCAAGAAGGTTGTCGTGATAGTAGGCCTATGCCCCATTCACTTTAATAACATCCGGCTCGATGTAATGGATTTCAGTGCAGCCAAGATTCGAGACGCCGTTATATGAAAAATTGGTACATCTGTGTTTAACAAGGTAGTGCGGTGATATGAATCAGGTGAGGTGGAAAATTTATATGTAGCATAACATTTCAGCCACTTTGCCACTTACCTGCCAAAAGTTTTTAAGATTGGTGGAAATTTGACGAAGTTCTGACAAAAACAATTCTGCACAGTTTTTTTTGAGACACGGTGTAGATTTTATACCGGGCTTCGCCTGGGTTCCGTTCGCAGTCGTTCGTGTACTTAACGATAATAGGCCTACAGAATGAAATGCGCTACCAAACACAAAGTGGCTAAACTTCTCTTGCTGGGAGGCGACTTCCAGCTTCTAAATACACATGTTTCGGTAGATTTGAAATGTGATGTTCTTTAAAAAATTCTTTAAAAATTTCCAAACATTTAGATAAGTTTTCATCGATACAGTTTATTACCATCAAATTATCGAAATCGTAGGTCAATTTCCTCCCCCAAATTTCCCCCCACTACCCTTTCCACCCCTCCGCAACACGCCACCACTAACTCCGACCTCCAACGGTACGCCACCCGTGAAATTTTGGTTTTCAGGGGAAAAATCCCCCCCAATTTCCCCCACCCCTCCACAACACGCCACCACTAACTCTGACCTCCACCGGTACGCCATCCATGAAATTTTGGTTTTCTGGGGAAAAATCCCCCCCAAATTTCCCCCACCCCTCCACAACACGCCACCACTAACTCTGACCTCCACCGGTACGCCATCCATGAAATTTTGGTTTTCTGGGGCAACAATTTTCCCCCCTTCAAATTTCTCCCCCCCACCATCAACCACCCCACCCCTACACTCCCACCTTACCCCCTCCCCACAACACGCCACCACTAACTCTGACCTCCACCGGTACGCCACCCGTGAAATTTTGGTTTTCGGGGAAAATTTTTCCCCCCAAATTTCTCCCCCCCACTACCCCACCTTCCACCACCCCACCTCCCCCCACCCCCATCCCATACCCTTCCCCACTACACGCCACCACTAACTCTGACCTCCACCGGTGCGCCACCCGTGAAATTTTGGTTTTCTGGCACGAAGTGTCAAAATACATCCGGACATACAAACAAACGGAACGACAAACTTTGAGAAATATATTAAAGATGACACTTAACCTCTGTTATTGTGAATAAGCCTATGTTTCAAGTTTTCAAAAAGCTTGTTTTAAGATTGGAAAATGTGTGATTAATTTAATTGAGCATTTTTGGTTTATTTAACTGCTATACCAAAATCAATTGCCGACTTTCAGTTAATCCTTTTTATTTCAGTTGAGAAATAGTTATAGCCTAAGTCAGCGAAGCATGATAATTATTAGCCTAGTGCCCATAGGTGGGAAGTAACGAGCGGCCGAAAGACTATCGCCGAGGCGCAAAACCCCGAGCAGGGTAAAGGGTTTGGGGGAGGGTATGTGTCTTCTCCCCGTTGTTAAAATTTTTGAATTTCCTTACTGCAATGGTAACATTCTAAAAGGTCATCTCAATAAAATTGAGCATATTTCCAATGCCGAAAGACATGCATTGACCTCAATAAAGACTCTCCCTATTGTTTACTTGTTAATCATCCACGCTGCAATGGCAAGCAGTCATATGAACAGAATTATCTTTTTCAATGCTGATTGTCAGGGTTTAAGACTTCGTAATGTCCCCTCCCCATTGTTCCCAATTTTGTTGGATTTGCTGCATTAATTTGCACACTGTAACTGTAGCATTTTAAGCTGTTGTATAAACAATATGGATCATGATTTCATTGCTCAGAATCTTGGTTTTGGACCTCAATAAAATGCACACTCCCATTGTTAAAAAACTCCACGTGCGCACTGTTATGTACCGTGGTGGTAGCATTTTAAGCTGTCATGTTAGCAAAATTGCACATTATGGATTAACAGTGAGCAACTATAGATATTTAGGTCTATATTAGTTTTATTAAACATTTTTGAAATGTTGAAGCTGAAATATATAAGCAGCTCCATTCTTCACCACAAGTTGCAGAGGAGACCGTCCCCCTATCCCCCTAATTCTCCGCCAAAGAATGATACCGAATTTTACCTGAGTGGTCAATATACAGGGTGGACCATGAAAAAGACCCCACTACGATGTTTCGCCAATATCTTTACCAGAAATTAGAATTTCCAAGTCACATTTTACAGACTTAAAGACAATTAATATCCATCAGTTTGCTCTGTTATCTACACATGATGGCCAGATTTCATCAACATATTTCATATATAACAAGTTATATCGCTTTTAGTGAGATCGCCCACTGTTTTTTGACGATTCAAAAACGCAGTGCAGCAAAAAGTAGAAAAAGATTTTTATTCAGTCACATCTCAAATAACTGTTGTCAAATGAACTTGATAGTGCTTCCCATCTTGTGTTCAAAATGTCCACCGCCAGTGCTCAAACTTATAAGAATCTCTTTTCTTTGTAAAGTGCTTGATGACCTTGTTGATGTGTTCCAAAGGTAAATCTTTCCATATCAACTCCAATGCGACGATCAATTCTCTTATCGCTCTTGGTTTTGATTGCGGATTGTGATATTTCTCCAGCATAGTTATCCGAAATTGGTTATCAATCCATCGGGTTCAAATCCGGAGATTTTGGACCATTGTTTTTTTTCAGTGAGACCAGAACCATTGACATCGAGTCGATTTCCTTTCATTCACGCAAAACTCTTATCTTTCAGATTAACTCTTAATTTTTGCTCTCTCACTGTTTATCATAGTAAGTGGTGCTCGAAGTTTTATATATCTCCGGTATATTGCTCAGGAAGTGTCTGAATACACATTTTCTCTGTCATTGACACCATGGTCATTTTCATTTTTTTAATTTGAATTTTATTGGTTTCATAGCAAATTGTTAATCTAACAGATTCCTTATTTACCAACTTGATCGTCATATTACTAATTGACTTCACAGTGAGGTGCAGCTACGCTGGTACCCTGTTTCTTTTTAAAATAGTAATAATAGTGATCATCTATCAATATCAAGGCTATTATTATACCCGCGTATACCCTTGATTACATCCCTGCTTCAGAGTGAGGTGCAGCTACGCTGGGACCCCGTTTCTTTTTAAAAATAGCAATCGATCATCTGGCAATAACACAATAACAAGGCCTTTTGATAACAATTATTGTTACCCTTTGTTGCGTTGCGTTTTTGAATCGCCAAAAACAATGGATGGTCACTGAAAGTGATATAACTTTTGTTCTGTTTTAAATATTTTGATGAAATCTAACTATCATATGTAAATACTGTATGAATTTTCTTTAAGCCGGCAGAATTTCATTTCGAAATTCTTACTTTTCGTCAAGATAATTATTTGCAAAAAACGTAGTTTTTAAGGCCCACCCTGTACACAGTGGCGGCGCCAGGGGGGGGCTGGAGGGGGCTAAGCCCCCCCTAAATGCGGCTCAGCTCCCCCAAATCAAAATGCGGAAAATGTCTATAACGGCTTATTTCGTAATAAGAAAACTAGACAATGATCAATGGAATCGAAATCTACTTTGAGACTGAAGTTAGCGACTTCAATTCTTGGCCTCAGTCTATGAAAATGGGTGACAAGTTTGCACCCTTACCTTTTGACCATACAACGGGACAGGGTTGTCGAAATTGTCGAAGAAACAACATGGATCTTAGACACCTCGTTTCAGATTGAAACCGTTTTATAAGTATTAGACGTATAGAAATATCGAAATTGCCTAGTCCTTCAAAAAGTGGTGCAAAGCTGTATTTTCACTTGATTTTTCGCATATTTCACAAAATTAATCATCGTCACAAAAGAATGTATAGGGTTTTCTCCATCCTGCAATCAACTATATAATCATAGCGTAGATGCTTGCGCCAGTGGCGTCGTCAGAGGGCTAGGGGTTATAGCCTCTAAATGCGGCTCAGCCCCCCAAAGCAAAAAGTAGAAAATATCCATTACGGCTTATTTCGTAATAAGAAAGCTAGACAATGGTCAATGGCATCTAAATCAACTATATATACAATATTATATGTATATATATATATTAAGTTGTATAGGTCATTTAATTAGTTGTATAGCAAATGCTACAAATTTATTGATCCAGTTTTGTTACATTTAGCAGCTGCCCACTGTAAACCGTTTCTTCTTTATGGAATGGAAGCTGTCAGCCCTACCAAAAGTGAGCTGAACTATTTAGAGTACACTTACTGCTCTGCATTATGTGAAATTTTTAAAGTCTCCCATAGTAGTGCTGCATCTGTACTGCACATCATGCATGAAAATAAAATTGCAGACTGCTGGTTATCCAGAAGATTGCGTTTTATCCAGAAATGCCTTTGACACAACAATGTAGTTGTCAGATTTGCGTCATGTTTCTCTTACACACCTCAAATGTGCGCGCTCTTGTTATTTTCGGTATAATAATTATTATATTCTTGTTGTGTATACCACCACTGTCTGGGAATGTAGGCCTACGTTTGATATAATGGTCAACTAAGAAGTCCTAGTGCTAAGCGCATATACATGTAGATGTAAAACATTTGTGTTTAGATAATTATATGTATATATATATATACATAAAATAATTATGTGCATATTATATCTAAGCATGCATATTTTTGTATTAAGGAAACTTAAACTGTTTTCTGTCATTAGTGATATGCAGGCAGATAATCATAACAGTGTCGTGTGAATGTTGTTGGACACCTTTATTGTGATTTATTTTTATTTGTGATTATTTTAATTCAATGTCCAGGGTAACGGTCTCTGTTGTCATAGAACCTGGTCAAATCGGATCCATCCATTATTGTGATTACTTTTTTATTGTAAAATTTCTAAATATTAATACTGCGTTGGACACCTTTATTGTGATAACTTGGCACTCGAGTCCGTGTCCATGCTCGACTTTTTATACGATTATACTGAAATACACACCATTGTATTGTGGAATTTCTGAATATTAATGCGCTGTTGGACACCTTTATTGTGATTTATTTTTATTTGCGATTATTTCAATTGAATGTCCAGGGTAACGGCCACTGTTGTCATAGACCCTGGTCAAATCGGATCCATCCATTATGGTGACTACTTTTTTTATTGTAAAATTTCTGAATAATAATACTGTGTTGGACACCTTTATTGTGATAACTTGGAACTCGAGTCCGTGTCCATGGCCGACTTTTTATACGATAATACTGAATTACACACCATTTTATTGTAAAATATATGTATATTAATACTGTGTTAGACACCTTTATTGTGATAACTTGGAACTCGAGTCCGTGTCCATGGTCGACTTTTTATACGAAAATACTTAATTGCACACCTTTATATTTTAAAATTTCTGAATATTAAAGCTGTGTTGGACACCTTTTATTGTGACAACTTGGATCACGAGTCTGTGTCCATGGTTGACTTTTATACGATTATACTGAATTGCACACCATTGTATTGTGGAATTTCTGAGTATTAATTCGGTGTTGGACACCTCTTATTGTGATAACTTATAACTCTAGTCAACGTTGTTTTGAGTGCTTGCATATCGGTATGTCGAAGACAATAGAGACTTTACATTACCTCACTGTCTGCACCACATAGCTACTCGGGCTACTGTGTGCACACGCACTGTATATAGGCCTACTGTATCGCCTTTGCTCAGCTCGGTCACCAACTCAACTCAGATGACTGAAATTTCGGGGTAAGGTACAGCGCGGGCACGGCATAGACTTTACGCGGACGCGTTTGAGGACCTCCCATTCTCTTTTGCCACATTAGTTGGACACCTTTGTTTATGATAATTCGAAACTTAATATAGGATTGCGGCCGGATACATCAAAAATCAAAAACATCAACAATTATTGCTGACTTCGTTTAAATAACACACTCAATCCTCAACTACATCTTGCAATGTGGAGCGCGTTTGTGCCAGTGCACAATTTCGTGTAAAACCATTGGTCGGTATGTGCTTCGTTCATGCATTCGGCACTCGCAGCTTGGCGCGATTGCAATATGACCGCCCTGGAAAGAAACTGTTCTAGTTGCGTCTCTGGGAGGGAGGAAAGCTTGGGGCTTCAGCCCCCCCAAACCTGAAATCCTGGCGCCGCCACTGCCTGTACACGTCGGGTGCCGATGCGAGAATATTTTTTTTATCAAATAGAAGACAGAAAATAACTTGACAGTTGGGGTCGTGTGTAGCCCGCCGGTTGATGTCATTGGCATATTTTCATGGTTATAGAAAATGTTTTGTTCTTTTTCTTCTCTTTTCAGACAAATCGGATTTTTCTGTTTTTTTTGTCTAATTTTCCTGCTTTTTATGTTGTAAGTGACCATATTTATTTGTTTGCTGTCTGCAATTATTTTCCTTAATTTAATTTTTTGTCTGATATTCCTTGCGATGTGTCCCTCCTTCTAATGATTGAGCTATTTAGCGTCAGTATATCTATAGGTCTGTTTGACCGTTTTATCGTCGTCACGCTAAATAAATAGCATAGTAGGCCTACGAGAAATTAAATTTATAAAAATTAGTTGATATCAAGTTGTTGCATAAGCCAAAATTGTTTCCAAGTAGGCCACGCTACAAATTCTTAATTCATTATTATTTTTTTATTGTTTTTTAGCTTTTGCAGAACGTGTCCAAAAGCAGACGCTGACAGTCTTTCGACACCGAGTTGCAACACTCGAAATGCTGACCATGCATATGGCTTGGAAGTCATCGAGCTCCTGCCTTGCTGAGGTCTGTTTTCGGTGCGTGACTGGGATCTGTAGTGAACATTGTATTATGGTCCTGCTGGAAGGATCATTAATCCAAAGCTGTACTCATAATTTTTGAGGCGAGTACACGGTGCAGGTGGAAAAAAAATTGTTGGCGAAAAAAATTTTCACGACTTTTTTTAGTCACCAAATTTCTGACGACCTTTATTGTCATCGGGTAGTTTCAGACGGTTTTCGCCCTAAAACCCTTGATTACAATTTACACGCCTCAAACGCTCAACTTTTATAACTTTCTTAGAAATTTTCCTTTATGAATCGCGATGTTTTAGCGATATTTTTCATGCGTATACCCACACGCTCTTTGTGAGGTGACTATACGCCGTATACGCGCATATGTGTACTAGTGTTGTTTTAATAATGTCTCAATTTTAGTTTTAGTTTTCGTTTTAATTGTTAGTCTTAATATCTAGTTTTAGTTTTACTTTTAATTGTTGCTGAATATTGTTAAGAAGTTTTAGTTTTCGTTTTAGTTTTTATGGACCAATTTAGTTATAGTTTTAGTAATGCAATTTTAGTTTTAGCATGCTGGGGATTCACTTGTTAGAAATTAATGCCATTTAATTTTTTGGAAGAACCTAAATTATTACAAAGCAAGACAAGGATGTGTTGAATAAAAAATAATGATTATGAGAAATGTCATTTGCTTTTAATCTGTGCAATTAATACCTCAGCATATAGTTAATTATTGTTTATGAGTTAATATATTTATGTTAGAGTCATTTAGGCCCTATAGTTGCTCACAACAGGACAGTTAGTTAAAATTAGCCAACGTATCAACCCAGATTATATTATAATGCTTTTTCAGCTCATTTACTAAAAGCTATTATTTATAGTCTTTTGTAAAACTACAACAGATGGAAATAGTGCATGCATTACCTTTATAGCCGACCAAGAAAAATATTTAGTTTTTCATCTAGTCAACACACTTGGTAGTAGCCTGTTGTTTTACTTTCCAACACCCTTTTAAGTTCCTCAAAAAATTCAGCCTACGTCCGCTTGTACGCTTGTGACAAGTGGACTTTCATGTTGATGGTATTTTTCCCTTTAAGAAATTTTTCGCAGGGTTTGATTAACCCAGCCCCCTGTTTTTGTTTTACCAGATATCGTTTTAGTTTTCGCTTGATCAATTTTCGTTTAATTATAGTCTTGATTGCTGCAAATTTCGTTTTATTTTTATTTTTCGTTGTCAGCGCATTTTAATTTTAGTTTCAGTTTTCGTTAACGAAAACGTTTTAGTTTCGTTAATTGCCATTTTTGTTTTCGTTTTCGTTAACGAAAGCAACACTATTGTGTACCTCGTTTTTGGAGGTGAGCAATGAGTAGGCTATTCGATGCCATTTTTGCCTGAGGTGAGCATGCGCCGTATACCCGCGTATACCTCTGAGTACAGCCCTGCATTAGCCTTCCTCAGTGTGTGATATAATCATCACTATATAAGTATATTGAGGGGTACGCGACGAGAACGCTGATTTATTTTTAATTAAGTAGCCTACACCTTATAGACTATAGCGGCACATAATTATAGCCTACTTTCAAAGTTTAGTTTTTTTGCTAATTTATGTGTCAGAAAGGACTATGCGGACTTATGTTCAAATTTTAAATTTTAAAAAATTCAATATATTTTCTCATTTTATAAACCAAAGTTCTAAGAAATAAAGTAATGTTAGAAGATTAATATTATTCAGTGTTAACTAATAAAGTTGTGTTATTTGCCTGCTGATGAAAATAAAGTTGCGTAAACAAGGTAGGCTACTTAATTTTAAGCCGTTGTAAGCCAATTTTATGCAACAAAGACAATTATTATTTTCCTTTCTCCGTTTTATCTGGCTTTTTCGATGTCATAATTATGTTTAATCCGTTTTTTATTCGGTTTTTGTAGTTTTTAACATCTATGATATAAGTAATCAGGAATTTGACTCATTACCTTCGAATTTAGCTCGGACAATTAGCAATACCTTTATAAGCATTGACGATAATAGACCTAAATTAAATGCCCCGTTACCATAGATGTAAAAAACGATGAAAATAAAATAAGAAACGGAAAAAACGTCGTTTTTTCGAAAAAACAAAAAACCACAAAAAACGATAAAAAACGGAAACGGAAAACAATTTGCCTTTGTTACATCTGAAACTTCATTTTACGGTTAAAAACCTTGCATATATACAATTTTATCTTAATCTGCAAATAACACAACTTTATTACTGGGCCAAAATTAATTGGTACCAGTAAGCTTAACATTAATCTACCACAGTTATATTTTCTTATAACTTTGGTTTAATATGAAATTCAGAAAATTAAAGGTATTGAAATCTTTTCAAATTTAAATTGCACGCATTAGTCCAAATAAGTTCTCTAGGCCTAATCGGAAGCAAAAACCATAGATGTGTACTAAATTATGCAGGCCTATTGTACATTTGTACTTAAAATTGTTACTTATAAATATTAATTACTAGATGTGTAACCCGGCGTTGCCCGGGAAATTTCGGGTTTTAAACACTACTCCCCTATGGTACCCAACGCTGACCGCTAAATTTCGGGTTTCGCCAACCCTCTACCCCACCTCGCTTCCTCAAAAAGCCAAACGTAACCCGCCCCTGCGGGGCGCTACGGAGACTATTACTGGGCGTGTACGACGTCATTCGGGCTGTAGACTCCTTTACTAAAGCTCGATACTGCTTACCAACGCGTGAGCGATGAAATCTGTCTTAAAACGCTTCTGTCTTAAAACGCTTATAACTCGAGTTCTAAAGTGAAATTTAGGGTTTTTAACACTACTCCACTCTGGTATCCATCGTTGACACCTAAATTTCGGGTTTTCGCCAACCCTCCACCCCACCTCGCTTCCCCAAAAAGCCAAACTTGACCCACCCCTGCGGGGCGCTGCGGAAATTATTACTGGGCGGGTATGACGTCATGCGGTGTAGACTCTTGTCTAACGTGCCAGCGTGATCAATTAATGACGAAATCTGTCTTAAAACGCTAATAACTTTTGTTTTAAACTGAATTAAAACCTGAAAATAGTTGCGATGACCTTATAATTTGGGTAAGAATCGATTGCAATAATTTTTGTAAACCGACGCTGTTTCATTTCCGAGCCTATTCGGCAGGGGAGAGTCAAAAGCGTACAAACAGACAAACATATGGAAAGTGTTTCGGAATAATAATATATAGATAGGCCCAAGAATTTTATATAAAAAAACTTTTACAAATTTCATTTCTTGAAGGGACCTTCTACATGTATTTCTCAACTGATGACTTAAACAATTAGCCTACATAATGACACTATAATAGTTAGCTGAATCCTTGAGACTACGGTGAAAACGTATGGAATATCAGACAAAAATTAAATTAAGGAAAATAATAATGGACAGTAAATAAATAAATAAAGTTATATAAAAAATAAAAAAACGACGCTAAAAATACAAAACAACGACGTTTTAGGGGAAAGAATAAAAAACGGAAAAAACGTTTCTTTACATCTATGCCATTTACTAAACGTTAGGCTAGCACGCATCCGTCAATCCGATCGCTTCTTAGTTCATTTGCTTCCAACTTCCAAGAGCTTCTAACCAATGTTCTTATGGTCAACAAAAATAGGATACTTCTCCTTATTTATGTTCTCATCCAGTGAATGGCTAAAGTGATTTGGATGAGCCTATGGATCTCTGAACAAGAGTTCTACTGAAACGCGTGCATGGTGAGCAGCTGGAACGCAATCAGAGAATTTCTAGGGTATATTGGGAACGCCGATCCCATTCGTTTCCACACCTTCAATGCTGCTATCATTGCAACTATAGGCCTACATTAAGCCTATATTTATCTATCTTATAACTGCGCTGATTCTGCCATGATCCCCATTTGCTTATTTTGACACAGACAAAATTTGTAGACATAATTATTAGACAAAGTTCAAGTTTTAAAGGAATAGAATCATATGAATTAGATAGGCTATAACTTGCAAGCGTGAATAGGCTATATTAGCCTATATAGCAAATTACTGAGTATACTAGTCTACCTCCGATTGCTAAGAAGTAGGCCTAGAACTATACCGACCGTGCGAATGACGCGATCAACGAGATGCATGCTTTGTTAATACGGCATTTATTGAAAATTACAAATATTCTTCCTCAAAGCAAATTATTCATTCGAAAATATTACTGGAAATAAAAACAAGCAAGCAGTTTAAGAAGAAATCGTATCTATGTAAAAATTCATTGAAAAATTCAACACAGAAAACCAATCTAGCTTCGTTGCTTATAGAAATAACTTTAGAAACGCGAGGAACTTCGAATGACACTGTCAGTGTCATTCGAAGTTCCTCGTCACACTGTTATATTATATCATACGAAAATTCATGGAATGCGAAAATGAATGGAATAAAGCACTGGGACTATAACTGAAACGTTTCTGCTTGGAAACGAAATTTCTCGGGTGCATGGCTTTCTTGTCAATCAAGTATAAAAATTTCGGATAAAATACTGATAACAACCATGAACTTTTGATCGCTTTCTAGCTTGGCAAAATATTCTTAATAAATTATTGAAAAGGGACCAAATTGAGCCGAAAGAATATATCACTCTAATGCATCATTCTTTCTTTGGAAGAGTCCATTTATACATTATATTATTATCAATCAATCAATCAATCAATCAATCAATCCATCTATCTATCTATCTGTCTATCAATCACATAAATTTATTTAGCGCCCCTTCAAGATCACTACTCAGAGGCGCTCCCACCCAGGCCTGGTGAAAAAAAGACTTAAGAAGACGATACAAAGATCATGCAGAGTGCGGGGAAGCGAACGGAAGACCGCAGGGAGGCCATTCCAGATAGTTGGACCCACCACGGAGGATGCTCTTCGCTTCATGGTAGGCCTAGTGCATGGTACGAGAAAAGGGACAAGATAGTCACCACAGGCAGCTGACCGCAGCGAACGACGGCCATGCAGAGGAACGGGTGGCCAGAGGTAGGGTGGCAGATTATGTATCTCATGGAAGCGAGTTAGCGTCACCGAATGAAAAAATATTGGTGGCTGAAGAATTCTGAACGACAGCTTTCAGGGAGCTGAATTTCACTGACCCTCAATCCATCGTTCCCCTAATCTATATCTATAAGAAATGAAGTGCGTATATTTGGCCCTAATGCACGCTCACAGTTTTGCAGCTACTGACCTGAAACATTGCACATAGATAAACGTTCACCCAAGCCATCAAAGTAAGCTATTTTCAGCTTTTTATTCACTCTCTAAATTTCGAAAAATAGACATTTTAAATTTCGCTGTGTTAATGTATGCCCTTGCGGTTAGCTTATCGCTGCAATTTTCAGTAACCGTTGCCGTTGACGTCATTTTAACGTCATTTTTCGCCAAGCTTAGCATGAAAATCATACGCTGTCGTACAGCCCTGGGAAAAGATACATGCCTTTAGCCATAAAGTTTATACAAAGAGGAGCCTCAAATATATTTTTCGTCAAAAAATAAATGCTTGGTATAATCAGATTATTTATAAAGAAACAGAGCACCAGCGTGACCGCACGTTGCCATGCATATTTTAACTAAGTCTTATTCATCTGAAACGTTACAGCTACACAGATGTTTACACGGGCCACATCGCCTTCGTCCAACACACACCTCGGCCCGCAGGGCTGGGTGGGGCAATAGTAGGGGTAGGTGGTGGGGTGGGGAGGAAATTTTCCCGAAAACCCAAATTTCACGGGTGGCGTACCGGCGGAGGTCGGAGTGTGGTGGGGGTGTTGTGGGTGGTGTGGAGGTGAAGGTGGAGGGCGTGGGGGCGGGGTGAGGAAGGTTGGGATGGGGTCTGGGGGAGTAAACTTTCCCGAAAACTCAAATTTCACGGGAGGCGTACCGGTGGAGGTCGGAGTGTGGTGGGGTGAAGTGGGGTGGGTGTGGTGTGGTTAGGTCGTGGCCGGGAGCGGGTCGAATCCTAAATTTCCTGGGCAACGCCGGGTATCCCAGCTAGTAGTCTATAAATTGCATAGATAATTTATTTTTTTACAAGACCAATATACGACTCAGTTAAGCAACTTTAGACCAATATCCAATTTCGCCATACTTCTTTTCTCTTGAAAAACTTTTTACGCCTAGAGAAATATTGCCATATCTATATAAATAAAAATGTAAAAAGTTTGTGTCTAATCAAGGACCTTGGAAACTTCTAAACCGATTCTTTTGAAAATTTCACCAAAACGTTTCATTCGAATACGGGCGGGTTTGTATAATGCTTTTTGTGAAAAAGCGCAATCTTTTCAACCCAAAAAAACAACTTTGCATTTGAGTCGTCAATTTTCACCCGACGTTGCTTTCGAATTACGGCCGTGTTATCCGCGCGTCCTTTTGTAGCGCATATACCTAACTAGCTGTTGGTTTGCACAAAATCATTGCAAGGAGCTCGGCAAGTTCTTCACCGATTGCTTTCAAATTTTCACTCAGCGTTCCATTCGAATTCGAGCGCCCGGGTTTTTATATGCTTTTTTGGAAAAAGCGCAATCTTTTTACCACAAATTTCCATTCTAGTCGTCAATTTTCACCCGGCGTTGATTTCGAATTACGGCCGTGTTATCCGCGCGTCCTTTTGTAGCGCATATATTTAACTAGCTGTTGGTTTGCACAAAATCAAGGAACTCGGCAAGTTCTTCACCGATTGCTTTCAAATTTTCACACAACGTTCCATTCGAATTCGAGCGCCCGGGTTTTATATGCTTTTTTGGAAAGTGGAAGGGTAGGGGAGGAGTGGTAAGGCAAGGGGATGGAGATGGGGAGGGGAGGAGGAAGGGAGAGGGTATGCGGAGGGGAGAGGAGGGAGGGGGATGGTAGGGGAAGGGAAGGGAGGGAGGGAGAGAGGGGAGGGAAGGGGAGGAAAGGAGAGGGGAGGGACAGAGGAACGGAGGGAGGCAGGTGAAGGGAGGTAGGTAGGGAGGGTTGAACGGACGGTCTTTTCAGCCACAGCAACGCGTGGCCGGGTAAAGCTTGTCTTACATAAAAACATATAGTGTCAATTGGGTCATGCTGCGAAGTTTCTTTGTGATCGTATCCTTCTTTACCACATCCCTGCGTCTTCTTAGGTCCGCTGATCGGTTTGACCTCTTTATTTCTCGCGTCAGGACAACAATGGCTCAAAGTAGAGCATTATTTTGCCTGCATAGACCCATAGGTTCCTCCTTATGGAAAGGACTTTCACCATCAGTTCGCTCTGTTATCATCTCCGGTAGTCTTTCCTCATCTTCTCTCGCCTTAAAGCTCACCTTTTCTCTCGAGGTCGCACGCACTTGGAGCACTTCTGAAAGGCTGTTGCTATGAGAAGCGCTTTATAAATGGTCAGATACAATACACTACAATACAATGAGCTGCCTGGTATCTTTACCATAATTATTTAGAAATTGTCCAATAATTAGACGTGCTGCAGAGCGTAGGACTCGATTCATGCACAATCACACACTAATAATAATAATAATAATAGTAATAATTAGTCTTATCAATAGCCAATCTCCTCTCGACTTTTTATCACGATTAGCTCATCATCTGCCTGAATTTTATTAAAACGCGATTTTTTATAAATATACGCATCTTATTGTTTTGAAATTTTACCACATGTCTTGTAATAAACTAATCTACTAATATCCAGGTTATCTTCAAAAAATATCTCTTAGCAGCAAATATAACTTTTTTATGAGAGCACTTAAGAAATCTAAAGTCCTCACGAGTGGCACAGTTAATAACCACTTTCGCTTTTATACTCATTGGCTGCTCTTCCTATACTTTCTGCCACACAAGGGCGACATATTAGCCATTTTACACGAACGCAACGCTTAAGAACTCACGAGTGTCGCCCTATTCGTGAAAATTGTATTATAATACATAACATCGTATCCATTATGAACTACGTCCGTCAGGCTCCATGTCCGTTGGTCAGTACGCCTGCCTTCGTGTCCTTTTGTGTGTCTGTCTGTATGTCTACCTGTCTGTATATCTGTCTCTATGTCTGTCTGTACGTACGTCCGTTGGTCAGTACGCCTGTCTACCTGTCCTTCTGTGTGTATCTGTCTGTCTCTACGTCCGTCTGTTGGTCAGTACGCCTGCCTACGTGTCCTTCTGTTTTGTCTGTGTGTCTGTCTGTCTATCTGTCTGTCTGTCTGTACGTCCGTCCGTAGGTCAGTACGCTTGCCTACGTGTCCCTCTGTGAGTCGGTATGTCTGTGTGTCTGTCTGTCTGTCTGTCTGTCTGTCTATCTGTCTGTCTGTCTGTGCGTACGTACGTACGTTGGTCAGAACGCCTGCCTACATGTCCTTCTGTGTGTCTGTCTGTCTGTCTATCTGTCTGTCTGCCTGTCTGTCTGTCTGTACGTACGTACGTTGGTCAGTACGCCTGCCTACATGTCCTTCTTTGTGTCTGTGTGTCTGTCTGCCTATCTGTCTATCTGTCTGTCTGCCTGTATGTCTGTCTGTCTGTCTGTACGTACGTACGTTTGTCAGTACGCTTGTCTATGTGTCCATCTGTGTGTCTGTGTGTCTGTCTGTCTATCTGTCTGTCTGTTTGTACGTACGTACGTTGGTCAGTACGCCTGCCTACATGTCCTTCTGTGTGTCTGTGTGTCTGTCTGCCTGTCTATCTGTCTGTCTGCCTGTCTGTTTGTCTGTCTGTACGTACGTACGTACGTTTGTCAGTACGCTTGCCTATGTGTTCATCTGTGTGTCTGTGTGTCTGTCTGTCTGTCTGTCTATCTACCTGCCTGTCTGTCTGTACATACGTACGTTGGTCAGAACGCTTGCCTACGTGTCCCTCTGTGAGTCGGTATGTCTGTGTGTCTGTCTGTCTATCTGTCTATCTGTCTGTCTGCCTGTATGTCTGTCTGTCTATACGTACGTACGTTTGTCAGTACGCATGCCTATGTGTCCATCTGTGTGTCTGTGTGTCTGTCTGTCTATCTGTCTGTCTGTTTGTACGTACGTACGTTGGTCAGTACGCCTGCCTACATGTCCTTCTGTGTGTCTGTGTGTCTGTCTGTCTGTCTATCTGTCTGTCTGCCTGTCTGTCTGTACGTACGTACGTTTGTCAGTACGCTTGCCTATGTGTCCATCTGTGTGTCTGTGTGTGTGTCTGTCTGTCTGTCTATCTGTCTGTCTGTACGTAGGTACGTACGTTGGTCAGAACGCCTGCTCACGTGTCTTTCTGTGAGTCGGTGTGTCAGTGTGTCTGTCCGTCTGTCTATCTGTCTGTGTGTGTGTCTGTCTGTCTGTCTGTCTGTCTGTACGTACGTCCATTGGTCAGTGCGCCCGCCTTCGTGTCCTTTTGCGTGTCCGTGTGTCTGTCTGTCTGTCTATCTGTCTATCTGTCTGTCTGCCTGTATGTCTGTCTGTCTATACGTACGTACGTTTGTCAGTACGCTTGCCTATGTGTCCATCTGTGTGTCTGTGTGTCTGTCTGTCTATCTGTCTGTCTGTTTGTACGTACGTACGTTGGCCAGTACGCCTGCCTACATGTCCTTCTGTGTGTCTGTGTGTCTGTCTGTCTGTCTATCTGTCTGTCTGCCTGTCTGTCTGTACGTACGTACGTTTGTCAGTACGCTTGCTTATGTGTCCATCTGTGTGTCTGTGTGTGTGTCTGTCTGTCTGTCTATCTGTCTGTCTGTACGTAGGTACGTACGTTGGTCAGAACGCCTGCTCACGTGTCTTTCTGTGAGTCGGTGTGTCAGTGTGTCTGTCCGTCTGTCTATCTGTCTGTGTGTCTGTCTGTCTGTCTGTCTGTCTGTCTGTACGTACGTCCATTGGTCAGTGCGCCTGCCTTCGTGTCCTTTTGCGTGTCCGTGTGTCTGTCTGTCTGTCTATCTGTCTATCTGTCTGTCTGCCTGTATGTCTGTCTGTCTATACGTATGTACGTTTGTCAGTACGCTTGCCTATGTGTCCATCTGTGTGTCTGTGTGTCTGTCTGTCTGTCTGTTTGTACGTACGTACGTTGGCCAGTACGCCTGCCTACATGTCCTTCTGTGTGTCTGTGTGTCTGTCTGTCTGTCTATCTGTCTGTCTGCCTGTCTGTCTGTACGTACGTACGTTTGTCAGTACGCTTGCTTATGTGTCCATCTGTGTGTCTGTGTGTGTGTCTGTCTGTCTGTCTATCTGTCTATCTGTACGTAGGTACGTACGTTGGTCAGAACGCCTGCTCACGTGTCTTTCTGTGAGTCGGTGTGTCAGTGTGTCTGTCCGTCTGTCTATATGTCTGTGTGTCTGTCTGTCTGTCTGTCTGTCAGTACAGACAGTACGTACGTCCATTGGTCAGTGCGCCTGCCTTCGTGTCCTTTTGCGTGTCCGTGTGTCTGTCTGTCTGTCTATCTGTCTGTCTGTCTGTCTCTACGTCCGTCCGTTGGTCAGTACTCCTGCCTGCCTGTCCTTCTGTGTGTCTGTTTGTCTGTCTGTCTATCTATCTCTCTGTCTCTCTGTACGTACGTCCGTTGGCCAGTACGCCTGCTTACGTGTCCTTCTGTGTGTGTGTGTCTGTTTGTACGTACGTCCGTTCATCAGTACGCCAGCCTACGCGTCCTTCTGTGTGTCGACTTAACAGTAATTTCGGAACTCATTATAATAATATTGAAATCACCAAATCACGATAAAGTCTTCAAAGCATGTCGACTTAATAGTGATTTTGGAATTCATAATAATTGAAACCACCAGATCACGATAAAGTCTTCAAAGCATGTCGACTTAAGAGTGATTTCAGACACAGTTCCCTTGATTCTGCTTGAACTTCATTGAACAGTTGAATGGCGCGAGATTACTTTTAAGGCTGTATGTTCGTGTCTATGTCTGTCCTTCCCGTTGTCTGTCTTTCTGTCCGTCCTTCGCTTTTTGTGGCCATCTTATCATCTGCATGTTAGTTCTTGTATCTGTCTATGCATCCATGAGATTCTAAGTATGCGTGTGTCTGTTTGCCTGTCTGCCTGGATGGCTGAGTGTCCGTCTGTATGTCTGTCGGTCTGAAAACCTTCATTAGGCGCCTAAATCTTCCATCCTATTCTGTCCATGTGTCCACCTATTACACACCACCCTTATGAAAGGCTCCTAAATCGGATAAACAAGTATGTTCTCAGTTAATGAGCGTTTTTTGTTTATATTATTATTAATATTCGAAAGACTCTCGTCGTCGTGTAGCATCCATGCAAGGTGCCGACGACCGTACAAAATTATATGCAATGCAGTTAAAAACAAAGAATTCCTTTGAGCACGATGCAATTAAAAACAAATAATTCACTTAGTAGGCCTGCAATGCTAAAAACAATGAACACCAATTAAAGGCGTCAAAATAATGGTCTGCAATGTTACTAATCTTTGTTATTTAACAGCATAATAATTATATTTCCGCTAATAATTTATATGATTTTTGTATTGTGATAAGATGGTCTTTAAGGCAAATAATACAAATTTCCAGCCATTATGAAATACACAGAATAAAGAAATTTAAATGTAAAAGGTGAACTATTAATTAACCTGCCATCTGAATCTAGTTTTTAAACTATAAGCTTAGTACGGCATCGGCTTAAAGTTAACAACATTTGTACTTATGAAGTGAGATTTTATAAGAAATTTCTATGTAAAATCTCTGTCATTGAATGCAATCACCAATCATAATAGATATACATTGTACAAACAGAATTTGAAAATCGCCGTTCCTTGTCATATAGGTCCATTACAGACATGACTATGTCAGTCCTGTATTGCAACCTGATATACTTAATCTATAACTTTCCATTTCTAATACAGCATATTGTTGCTTATTATTGCAATGTTGACATGAGATTCTTATTCAAGTTATAAATGTTTACATTATAATAGTGAAAGCTAGGTATAAGGAAAGAATATTAACATTTGTAGGCCTATAGGCTAATACATTCAAACGCTTAAAACGAAAATAGTCAAAAACTATAACACATTGATAGTGTTAGTAACATATAATAGTCAGACAACCTTAAAAGTCTACGCAAGGTCTTTGTTCATCCTAAGCTTCATTGCATAGGATTGACAAGAGAAAAACAATAAGGCCGTATACGCTTGTCCTTCTCCACATTTCTATAGGACCTGTTATGTCTGTCTCTTTGACCGTCTGTTTGTCCAGACCATTCGTCCGGTGCAGCATAATCATTTTTCATCAATCCGTCTTCTTATTTGCACAAATCCTTTTCATCAATAATCTACGCAAAAAATAGCTTCTGTCAGAGCAGCAACTTTTTTATCACTTCATCTTTTAAAAAAAGAATTAGTGTTTATCCATCTAGTTCCAATTTTCATCGGCAAATCTTTTCATCGATTCAACTTAAATTTAAGTAGAAATTACCTTATGAATCCGGCATTTATATTGCAAAAAGTCTTTTCACCAATCCAAGCGATTAGGGGCCGTCCATAAAGTACGTCACGCTATTTTTGACCATTTTAGACCACCCCTCCCCCTGTCACAAACTGTCACACATCTCGGACCCCCCCCTAATGTACGTCACACTTTCGAACAATTTTTTTTAATACATAACCATTTACCTAACCCTCTAAACCATAGGATACTATCCCTAATCCCTCTGATAGTGATGTGTGTCCCTAAACGCCTTGATAGTGACGGGAAATCAACTTTTATCCCGCCAGGCCGGGTTTTAGACACGCCTGACCGGGCCGGGTCGGATTTTAGGTACTAAGAACAAAAAAATATAGAAGAATTTAAAAAATAAATGTGTGACGTCACACATGTCCTGACCCCCTCCCCCCTACCACAATCTGTCACACTTTCCTACACCCCCTCCCCCCCCTGGAGCGTGACATACTTTATGGACGGCCCCTTAGAGACCAACACTAAAACCCATGCGATGGCGATTAATTTAAAATGCTAAAGCGATAGATTGCCTAAAACCTGTAGCTCAACATAGGGCCTACTGTTTTAGAGCCCGAATGGCTAATAACAACCTTAGGGGCATAGCTGCCAAGTAAAAGGTTTAATTTCCACCTTCAACTAAATCAATTTGACTTAGTTTCCTGCAGTGCAATGGACTTCAAGTAGGCCTAATAAACTTTTTGAAATGGCATCATTAAACATCGTCTTCTCTGCGGACCGATTTTGCTTGTCACTTGCAGCCTAAGTTATAAAGCAATGATGATAAACCAATAGCTATCCAGACTGATTTTAAAAATCCTTCTTTAAAAAATGAAATGTTAACATGCACATTTGAAAACATAAGACTTCTTGACAAAGTCAAGCTGCAAAACTCGAAAGTCAATAAAGTGTTGGCAGCCGATTGACTCATTGCAGCACTTTCTGCATTCTTCTATCAACTCGGCGCATTTAGTTGAACTTGTCATTGATAATTTTTGTGCGAATAGACTGCCAAGGCTGAGTGTATTGTGGATGAAGTTGCTTAAATTTCTCAATGACCATTTTTCCTGAAATAGAAAGCATACTGAAACATTTTGAATGTTGATAATATGAAAAACAATTGTATACTTGAAACTGTAGCTTAAATAGGAATAGTGACATTAGGCTACATATCTAATTCTAACAAGCACCTAATCTCCTAACATACAGGGTGCGGCAAAAAAGTAATCCCCTACGGTTTTCAGCCCATATCTTGGCCAAACATACGAATTTTTAAATGAAGCTTTACAGTCTTAAAGACAATTCATATTTACGTACAATGGTCAAATTACAAAAAAAATCAAATAGAACAAAAGTTATATCACTTTTAGTGAGGCCACCCACCGTTTTTTGACGATTCAAAAACGAAACGTAATGTTTTTGTTTTTCGCTAAGATCATGGCCAGAAGTAGGAATTTCAAAATGAATCTCTACAGGCTTAAGGACAATTCATAATTACACATGATGGCCAGATTTCATCAAAATATTGCAAACACAACAAAAGTTACACCACTTTTAGTGAGGCCACCCACCGTTTTTGACGATTAAAAAACGTTACGCAACAAAAAGTAACAAAAACGTGATTTTATCAAGTCATATCTCAAATAACTGTTTGGAACTGAACTTGATAATGATTCACAACTTGTGTTCAATGTGCCCACCACCAGTGCCAAAGCTTCTTTTGAGTCTGTTTTCAAAGTTCTTGATGGACCTGTTGATTAATCTGACGGATTTCTTATTTGCTAATTTGATTGTCATCTTGCTAAGTGACTTCTCGGTGACGTGCAACTACGCTCGTACCCTGTTCCTTTTTTAAATAGTAATAATAATGATCATCTATCAATATCAAGGCTATCTGATACCAATTATTTGAGGTGAGACTAAATAAAATCGTGTCTTTGTTACTTTTGCTGCGTTACGTCTACGAATCGTCAAAAAACGGCAGGGGCCTCCTTAAAAGTCCCATAACTTTTATTCTTTTTGAAATATTTTGCTGAAATCTGGCCATCATGTGCAGATATGAATTGTCTTTAAGACCGTAAATTTTCATGTCAAAATTCTTACTTCCAGCCAAGATATTGGTCAGAATAATTAAATTGGTTTTTGTTACTTTTTGTTGCGTCGCGTTTTTGAATCGTCAAAAAACGGTGGATAGCCTCACTAAAAGTAATATACCTTTTGTTCTATTTGAAATATTTTGTTTGTAATTTGACCATTGTACGTAAATATGAATTGCCTTTAAGACTGTAAAGTTTCATTTAAAACTTCGTATGTTTGGCCAAGATATGGGCTGAGAACCGTAGGGGATTACTTTTTGCCGCACCCTGTATGGACATATCATATCCCTTTCCAAAAATTGTTATTTATTCCAATTTGGCAATGGCCAGCGCAAAATTCCACTGCATGCTATCATGATACTCATGATTCAGAGGAAGTAGGCTATATAGCCAGCTTCTACACTAAGATTAAAAAGGTATACAGAGGTATAAATTATATGCTCAAGGATGGACATGAATGGTTGCACATGAGAAATATTCTGACAGCAATAACGTGTTTCATCAACAACCCGTACAGATTCTGTTGGTGGTTGGTTTTAATTCTTTACGAGAACAATAATTAGACTTGAGTAAAGCAACACTGCGCGATACAAAATGATCATTAGCGACGTCCTCTTCCTTCATCCAGGCCAATTAGGCCTACCCGGCAGACTGGTCCGCACCAAGGCACAGATTTCTATTGCTGTCGTCGCTGATATATTCGGCATTTCAAAACACATACTGGAATGTCTTGAAGCGATCAATGGCAGTTTAAATTTATATTGAGTTACTTATGCTCTCGGACATCGCGCAATTTGACACATTCTATAGTTTGAAGTATCAAACTCAGATTTTACAGGTCACCTGCATAGAACTGAGTAATGGTAGTCTAACTCCTGCAAAAACTCTGTCACACACTTTCTCATGATCTCTTCTCATGGCGTGCAGACATTTGAACGGTGGCCATTTGAACGGACGACACTTGACCGGCGACACTTTAACGGGCGATATTAGAACGGTCCGGACAGTAGAACAGGCGACACTTAACCGGAACGCCATATTACCGGACCGACTTATGAACAATTTACAAGGAGAGGAGGTGTAGCCTATACACTATACACGTTTATATAGGCCTATTTTGAGCTTTGACTTAATGTTGGATGCGACGTTTGGTGATACTGAATATTAGAGAAAGTTATAAAGTTTTACTGTTACTTTTACGTGTGAGACAAAGTTTTGTTTTTAAGTGTGAGACAGCGTTATTCCTTCATTCATTCATTCGTCCATTCATTCATTCATTCATTCATTATATGAATTTATATAGCGCCCTTCAAGAAACTACCCAGACGCGCTCCCAGGCAAGCCACGGCGAAAGAAAAGAGACTTGAGAGAATGAAGGTGTGAACGGAGTTCATTCCAGATTGACGGCCGTATACAACCGAGAAAGCTCGGCGTTGTCTGGCAGCTAGGTGAGCCCATGGAACTTAGAGTTGCCCCTTCATAGCAGAGTGAATAGCCTGATGTGTGCTTCGGGTGCTAGGACAAAATGTGCCCGGACAAAATGTCCCGGACAAAATGTCCCGGACAAAATGTCTCTGGACAAAAAGTCCCCGGATAAAAAGTCCCCGGACAAAAAGTCCCCGGATAAAATGTCCCCGGACAAAAAGTCCCCGGATAAAAAGTCCCCGGACAAAAAGTCCCCGGATAAAATGTCCCCGGACAAAAAGTCCCCGGATAAAATGTCCCTGGACAAAAAGTCCCCGGATAAAAAGTCCCCGGACAAAATGTGCTCGGACAAAATGTCCCTGACAGAAAGTCGCAGGGTGAAAGTGGTGTCCCTATAGTATACGTCGCATAAGGTCTTTGTTTATTGTATACACGCATCGTTTCATATGAATTTCAGTTATTAACAAATACTAAGTGATCGTTTACTTCAAAGCATTCGTTTTCAAACTTAACGTGCCATATGTACAGTTGTCCGTGCCATGGGGAAATATCCTAGTCAAAATGGGGGAGGGCGTCCGGGGAAAATTGTCGGGGAATAAGTCCGGAGGAATATGTCCAGGGGAAATGTCCGTTCACCATCACCTAAGCTACGCATCGCCGGCCTGTTGGGATTTTGTGCGGCTGTAGTATCACGCTAGACTGCGTCCGTGTGGGTGACTAAGCCTACGTCCAAGATGGACCGTCTTGTCTGACAATGCCCTCACCTGAAGACAGCCCAACATTTGAAACAGCTGTGTAGAATGGCAGATGGAAACCTCTTAACTTCTATTTTAGCGGACCAGGGCCGTGTTCTGAAACCGCTCCTCTCAAGATCTTCTGCAAGACACCTCTAGGTCAGAACCCTATTTACTGCGTCCCAGGTCGCGCCACTGAATGGTCCAACTGCAATGGGCGGAGAATTTCATGAGGAAAACGTCCTACTGCCAATTGAAGATATCTGAATCCACCATCTCAGAGGAAATGCTTGGTGGTCTTGCCCTTGTGAACAAAATCGAATGCATTGTTTCTGTTCATCGCTTTATAATAGCTGATAGGCCTGCTAGGGCCTTTCAGAAGCGCTGCCAGTGCATGCAATACCTAGAGAATAGGCAGGTTTTAAGACGAGAGAAAGATGACGAAAGACTACGAGAGAGGATGACAGAGCGAAGTGATGGAGGGTCCATTCCATTGGGAGGGACCTACGCATGCAGGCAAATGATAAGGATTGTGCCATGGCGGTCCTGACGCGGGGAACAAAGACGTCGAACCAATCAGAGACCTAAGAGGACGCAACGAAGTGGCAAAAATGGGGTGAGTACTGGATCGCAAAGATACTTCGAAGCAAGACTCAATTGGAGTTTGACGTTCAGGGGTTGTTGTCTCCAGAAATGGCATTTCCAGCCCCTCGCCATGACTGTGCAGAATCGTTTTTTGTTCGTCTTGGGCCCAGTCCATGGTCGGGATAGTGACGCTATGGCCCTCCGAAGTCCGAACCCTTCGGTCGGTCGGGCCTCAAGTTGAAGGGGTCTCCAAATTATTTTTAGCTGCTCATTATACCTATTGTGTCTGTTTATTTCTTAAACTCATGTATTTACAACTTACAAATTGAAGGACTCAAATCGGAGTCGGATCGCGTGCCTAAAAAGTCAGGTAGGCCTACAGCTTCAGCAAACCTAATGCAAATATTATTGATTTTGCGCATAAGTAACGCCACTTAAACTGACTCAGGTTAGTTCATAGAGTTTCTAAGCCTACTTTCTTAAGCACAGCGTTTATAAATTGTAATTCCTAATAGGGTGGGCCCATAATAAGACATGCGTGGGGCATTCGAAACAATACCTCGGTAGGCACAGATGTCATTAAGACGCGCCTGGCCTCAAGTTTGTAGGGGGCCTCCACATTTATAAGTGTAGGCCTACTCCGAAACGCAACTGTAGAAATATAATAATTTTCTTATGTTAACCCCGTCATCACTTATGTAAATGTAGGTTAGGCCTAATTTTGTTGCTCAGCAAATATGCCACATTACATGCAAAAGGATGTAGCCTAACAAATGGACTGCAAAAGTATATTAGTGTATTCATTCATTCATTTCAGAGATTTATATAGAGCCTCTTCAAGCGTTTTTACTCAGAAGCGCTCCCGACCCAACCACGGCTAAAGAGAGCAGTCTTGCAACATTGTAGGCCTATGTGCAGTTAATGTCTAAGGGCCCCAAGCCTTTAAAGTGTCCAGGGCCCTAAGGTTATCATGCCACTGCATAGTTACAGATAACGATAGAAAAAGAATTTTTCGACTGATCGATTGTCTCACCCAAAAAACTTATTATTAGGATAATTTATAAACTATAAAAATAATGAGCGATCCGGACACACACCTTCAAGGCTGCCTTTATGTAAGACAAACGCAGATACTATGAAAAATAGCTGAACCCCTTGGCAAATTTGTACATTTCTGACGCTAGAATCGGAATTCTTCTAAAATAGTGAACCAAATGCAGCTTGCAATTGGTTGATTTGCTAAATGACTCGTTTTCATGCGTTTAGAGAAGGTGGTTCTCTGACAGAAGGACTCTTTTTCTCAATGTAGGTGTGCCTACTGCCAGGCGCACATGCGCTTGGCTTAGGTAGTGTAGGGACATTACTTTTATCCTGGGACTTTTTGTCCGGGACATTTTGTCCGGGACATTTTGTCGGGGGACATTTTGTCCGGGGACATTTTGTCCGGGGAGTTTTTGTCCGGGGAGTTTTTGTCCGGGGACATTTTATCCGGGGACATTTTGTCCGGGGACATTTTGTCCGGGACTTTTTGTCCGGGGACTTTTTGTCCGTGGACATTTTGTCCAGGGACATTTTGTCCAGGGACATTTTGTCCGGAACATTTTGTCCGGGGACATTTTGTCCGGGGACTTTTTGTCCGGGGGCTTTTTGTCCGGGGACATTTTGTCCGGGGACATTTTGTCCGGGACATTTTGTCCGGGGACATTTTGTCCGTCCACGGCATCCGAGATTGGGCGACAGAGGTCACGTAGGTATAAAATGGAGCGCAACCAATGATACAGCGTGAAATCAGAGCAGCAATTCGATAAGAGATACGTTGGGCTATAGGCAACCAGTGCAACACATCACGCATGTTATGACCACCCTGCCACAATTATGGCCATTTTTGACGGATCTCAAGAATGACATTCAATTGCAAGACTACTTTCATGCAAGGATCGAACAGGTTACACGTGCATGTCGCCAGCTACGGCAAAGGAGAAATTTTGATACATTTAAGCTCAGTTGCTCATTTTGTCACACAACTATACATTGAACTTGATAGGCCAACATGTCCAAGACAGTAAATGTTTGATTGCTTTAAATTTTACTAACTTTACCGATCAATTCTCCACCGGTCATCTGTCGCCCGTTCAACTGTCCGGCCGTTCAATAGTCTCAGCGGTCATTTATACACCGTTCTACTGTCGCCGTTCTACTGTCGCACGTTCTTTTGTCGTCCGTTCAAATGTCATGTAACCCTTCTCATACACAGCGCAATTCACGCGACGTTCGACAGCGCTATACAACATCGTTCAGTTGCTGTGATGCAATAGAGCAGTGCTG
>CATKHU010000170.1:0-96674 GCA_949752735.1 Lumbricus terrestris
GGAATCGGGTTGCTTCCACGGTCTACGCGAGCTGCACACGCTCTCCATGGCCTACGTGTCGACGCTCAACCCATCGCTCGACGACAATCCATTCGTCGATTTGACAAACCTTCGAAAGCTGGACCTTGACAGCAGTCCCAGGTCTGACAAGGACGTTCGTATCCTTCACATCGGACGTCCTGTCCAGCCTCCAGGACCTCAACCTCGACAACTCCGACCTGGTGGACCTTACAGTCCGGACTTCACCCGACGCTTTCCAAACTCGCTGTCCTGCGGATCTCTAGTCGCTCGTGGCGATGCGACGCCAGACTCGCCTGGTTCAAGGAGTGGCTGATGCAGACACCGCTACACGTCGAGGACCGACAAAGGACAAGTGTGCCAGCCCCGAGTCGCTCCAGCACCGTGCCATCACCTCTCTGTCCACTTCGGAATTCGAGTCGAATCCATTCGACAAGGAACCACCTCCAACTCGGGATCAGGTACTCTCGGATTATCCGATTCCAAAAGACCGCGAGGCTCGCCGCTACGTAAATTCGATACCCAGCAACTGCACCGAACCCCTTTTCCAAGACCAGGGTGGGTAACGGCATCCGCTCTAGGGGTGAACTACGACGGTGGCGGCGGTGAGGATAAACGGTGAGAACGTAAAACATCTTACGTGGGAAGAGATTCTGGGCGCGGACGAATCCTACTACAGGGAAGACGGGGCAAAGGGAAGCGAGGACGAACAAAAGTGGGAACCGGACAGGCGACGACCGGATGATGCAGGGAATAGTTCCATGACCTCTGAAGGTCAAACGTTCCACGTGGAACCGGACTTGTCACTTCGGAAGCCATCCTCTGGTGGCGGTCTCTGGAAAAACGACAATCATCGTCACGGTAACCATCCTGGCAACCGCCTTAGCAGCGGTCGTCATGGTAGCGGGAATAGTTTATCTGTGCCGTAGGAATGGCGCCAAGAAAGTGCAGTGCCCGCAGCAGCGCTGACGGCACCGGCGCCGCTCGGCGACGCCAGTGGTGCCAAGTCCTGCGACGGATGGAGATAGCTTTAGGACGACCTCATGCGGTGGGAGGGGAGGGCGATCGGTGGCAATCATGGCAATGGAAAGCGGAGGGGAGATCGTGATGTCTCTCGTGCCAGGCAGAGACATCAATCACGAGGGTCCACAGCAGTGTACAAGTGGGAGGACTTCTAATGTTAAAAGAGACTTATGATTAATAAGAATTAAGACTTTTGTTATGATAAAGAAATAAATTTTAAAATGTACAAATAAAAAAATACCGAAGAAACACGATAAATATTTATGAAGTGGGCTTGCATGATGTCCGTGTGAGAGCTCGCGCCCATGTGTGTGTGCGTGTGGGTATATGTGTGTGTGTGTGTGTGTGTGTTTGCCTGTGTGTTGTGCGCGCATCAGTTTTTGTTTGTGTATGTACCCGTTTGTGTGCTGTGTGTGTGTGTGTGTGTGTGTGTGTGTGTGTGTGTGTGTGTGTGTGTGTGTGTGTGTGCCTATGTGTGTGTATGTGCTGACGTGTGCGTTCTGTGCGCATTAGTGGTTTCAGTTGAGCAACACTTTGATAACAAATATAATTATCGTCGTTCAGGCTTGGGACTGGCACTGGAAGAGTGCAACCAGCGATGGAGTATCTCTATTTTCAACCAAGTCCTGTGCAACAATGTTTCTTGATTGCAATTATTATAAAGTAACGAAAAAATCCACATCGCGTACTTGCAAACCCTCCCAAAGCGATGCTTAGACGGATGTTGCGTCCTCCGGTGGACTCTCGCACAGACGTAGATTCCTGTTGATACATCTCAGGCAGTTGAAAGTTTCAGTGCAATTACCACAGCTGTTGTATCTTTCGCTCCTGGTCCATCTCCTTTTCGGCAATCAGCTTCCTCTTCCACCTTCATCCTTCCGCTGCCTCCTCCTCCTCCTCTTCCTCCTCCATTTCCTTCTTCGTCACATTCTCCGCTTTCATCCTCCTCATCCTCTTTTTTTCTCTTGCAGCTGGATAACTCTGCATATTCCTAATTTTTCTCCCACCTCGTCTTTCTCCCCTTGTTCTTCCCCCTCCCTCCTTCTTCTTCTGATGATTCTCCTCGTCTTCTCTTTTCCTCTTGTTCCTCTCGTCTCTCCTCCCTTCCATCTAATTCTTCCCATTCCTACCTCTCATCATCGACCCTTCCCCTCTCTCCCCTTCCCCGTATTACTCCCCGTCCTCTTCTTGTTCCAGGCTTCCTCTCTTTCTGACCTCCTCCTCCCACTACTCCTCCCCTTCCTCTTTTCAACTTGTCCCTCCCGTATCTTCTCTCTTCATCCCAGAATTCCTCCGCTTCCTCCTTCTCATCATCTCCTCTTCTTCCTACCATTCCTCTTTTTACTGCTCCTTCCTCTTCATCCTCTTGGTACACCATTCCCTTTTCTTTCCCCTTCCTCCACTTCTTCTTCCTCCTCTCTTCTCCTCCTCCTACTCTTCACCTTTGTCCATCCCATTCCTCCCTCCTCCTCCTCCTCCTCCTCTTCACCTTGTCCATCCCATTCTCCTCTTCGACTCTAAAGGGTTAATGAAGCGAGGTTCTCTGCTTGTTTGCCGCCTGACGATGACCGTTGACATTAATAATTTGTCGCTTACATAATAGAGAAAGGAAAAAGACGGACAGACAGAAAAACCGGATGACAAAAGGCGCTGTATAAATACATAAATACACGCAGACCGGATGATGCACGGATGGAGGCAGCGATAGACGGATATATACATACAGGTACACCAAGAGATACAGAAACAGAGACAAAAATATACAAAAATATACAGAGACAGAGACACGAGGCTTACAAAGATGAAACGATACGTGGACAGGCATACAGGCTAGGGTGATTCACATTACAATGGAGAAAAAATAATTTTCTCTGATTGTCTGACATGGTTGATAATTTTGTTCCTTTAGTCTTAGTGAACATTGCATCAAAATTTTATTGCAATATATGAGTGTTTAGAGGTAGCTCAATGACCTTGAAATCTGAGATGGGGTCTATATGAAGAAATCAATGCAATTGTCATTGATGAGGCACTCAAATGGAGCATTTCCAATTAGATTAAGCTGCAATCCTGTAAGTTGAAAGTATGTACATAGTCAGAGGCTATACATGAATAATAAATTCTTATTTTCTTGTGATCACTAAAAAACCCTGCTGAATTGTAGTATTTGTTTTGACCGGCGACGAAATTGCTACAAAGTAGGAATAATTTTACATAATCGTATAAAAGTATAAATGCATGGATATTTCTGTCTAGACATTGTGTTCAGACAGTGTGATATGAATAATCAGTAGCATTTTATACACATTTTTCTAAAAATTTTGCTTTTAAAGTTTTCATTGCGTAAATGTCACATTAATTTTGTGGAATTCCATTTCCCAATTATAATAAACAAGATAATGAAAAGTGGCTGTCGGTTATTTATTTGTGTAAACTTCATTTGTACAGACCTAGCTGCAAAAGAAAGTTAAAAATGGCTTCATTTAATACAATACAGCCATCAAATAAAAAGCAAATCATTTATTTGGCAACCAGAACCAGAACAACAAATTAAATCAAGCACCAAGGAAACAAAGTTAACAAAATATACTAAAGCAGTGCTTAAGGAATAATGGTAATAGTTTCATTTTGGTTGCTCATGAGACCCGGAAGGTGGTCTTGCAATCCCATTAGGCGGGCCCCTTGGCAGTGATACCATGGTGATGATGGCCATTAAGTTGCCAAAGAGTGGTCTTGACATAAGATATAGTGAGACAAACCAACTTTAAGAAGAAGACAGCGAACACCTTAACTAAAAGTACGGTTACACATTCGAAGAGTATGAGGCACAAAGTCACTGGATTATTGGGATGCTGCACTGGTAATATGAATTAGGATCAAACCTAAGTTGTCATCAATTTTATTCAAAGTGAGAGATGGGAGGTTATTTAATAGTTTATCAATTTAAAAACTCTATAATAAGAAAGAATGATAGGCCACAATGTGCCAGAATAATTCATTAGTTATTGTCGAGTATAAGGGCACACAGCCTTAACTTAAAGAGACAAAGATCAGGCAGCAATCTGATGGAAAGAGGAATCTCATTCCCTGTTTTAGCAGCTATAGCTAGGCCTATAGCAGTGTAAATGGAAGATAACGTTTGCACTTTTCTGCCAAGGACCAAGGTTGAAGAAAGAAATCTAGTTAATAATTATTTGGGGAACCAAAAGCATTCCATCACATCAGTGTGTTGTCCATCAGATGAGGCTACACACCAAAGACCATATTTATTTTCACTTCATAGAAAATTTGAAGAAGACTGTGTCAGAGAGCTGAATGACATTATTGGGTTAAACTGCATTTTCAACAAAGCAAAGATTTCGGCAGCAATTCAGACTAATAAATTGTCAAAGTAAAAGGTTTAGTTGAGGAGTATGATCTGATATAGAAAACAGAAGCAAAAAACCTGAGAGGCATGTGTTGAAAGTGATTTTTATATTGCAAGTCAGAACATGAGCATGTTCGTAAAATTGACGAACCAGGTGCATGTGCTCATGAAGGCAAATGTCACTTATTGTTTCGAGACCAATCTTTAGAGAGTTCTCTTTTAATTGACAGTCTCTAAGTTTAGAAATTTCACAGAATTCTGTTATCTGCAAGTCATATAAACGAGGAATAAGCATGGGAGCGTGAAAGCGCTGGTCCGGTGGAATCTGATACACCAGTTATTGACTGGTAGTTCGATAGGCTTATTGTACAAGCTGATCAGGCAGTGGATTATTGCTGGGAATTTTAAACTTTTTTAGTTTACAGAATGTTGTGAATGAATATCTTTTTTCCTAGGACTATTTAGTCAATAATGACCCTATGTTTTGTTCTATTCAACTTCATTTTGTGTGTGAAATCTCACATGCCCATTCTTTCAAGTTGTAGCTTCAATGCGAATGTATGTGGAAACTTTGGGCTCATTGAGCTAGCTCTAAAATACATTTTATCTTGAAATGTCTTATACACAATTTATTCTGGGTCCAAAAGGAACAAAATTAGCAACCATGCTCATTGAAATTCGAAAATATTTTTTTCTGAATCACCCTAATACAGGCATATATGCAGAGACATTTAGACAGACAAAGAGAGAGAGAGAGAGAGAGAGAGAGAGAGAGAGAGAGAGAGAGAGAGAGAGAGAGAGAGAGAGAGAGAGAGAGAGAGAGAGTGAGAGAGAGAGAGAGGAGAGAGAGAGAGAGAGAGAGAGAGAGAGAGAGAGAGAGAGAGAGAGAGAGAGAGAGAGAGAGAGAGAGAGAGAGAGAGAGAGAGAGAGAGAGAGAGAGAGAGAGAGAGAGAGAGAGATGCCTGGTCACTGGTCATAACGAAGCAGAGACAGACAGACAGACACACACACCCACACACACACATATACTGACAGAGACTGACAAAGACAAGCAGACAGACAGAATTGATCAGAGGTCATATTGTATCCGTCGTTTGGCTTCCATCGACTACAAAAACGTCTTCTAAGAAGAATATCGGTCGAATGTTTGTTCGGCTCTTTCCAATTCGCGCCCCTTCTGGTCTCCGTCGCCCCGAGGAACCGCAGTGGGGGGGGGGGGGTGGGAAAGGGGGGAGGACAAAACAGCAGAACACCCGGGTCAACGCTGACCATATGAAAAGTCCACCCCTTCGATTGAGAACTACCCCCCCTCCTTCATCTGTCTTCCACCACAGTGTATCAACAAATTGCCAACGACGTCATTGCATGGCGAGACTCTCACCGGAGACTACATATAATACATCAATTATTCTCGACAATGTAAGATGTCTCTTATTACATCTCTCTCCCTGTTCTGACAGTTTCTCAGGTCTTCATTCGTTGCTCATCTTGTCTACAAAGCCCAATGGGAAAACCAAACGGTTTAAACTGAAGTTAATTCACGTATTAAACTACAAATGTGTTAAACTACAAATGTATTAAACTACAAATGTATTAAACTACAAATGTATCAAACTACAAATGTATTAAACTACAAATGTATTAAACTACAAATGTATCAAACTACAAATGTATTAAACTACAAATGTATTAAACTACAAATGTATCAAACTACAAATGTATTAAACTACAAATGTATTAGACTACAAATGTATTAGACTACAAATGTATTAGACTACAAATGTATTAGACTACAAATATATTAAACTGCAGATGTATTAAACTACAAATGTGTTAAACTAGAAGTGAGAGCACGAACGATTAGAGATCATTAGACCAATCGACTGCAATTCTAAAAGACTATGCATCAGAATCCTGTCTGCTTACATGTACGCCTACCTCACACGATGTGGATGCGTGTCCATCTGCTGGTTTAGTCCTCACTTGTAGTGAGAAACAACACCCCCCCCTCCCACAAACCTGACGTTGAGTCTGAAGGGTTGACCAAAGTGTAATCCGAAACCCACAGCCACGTAATGGTCTTCAATCGCTTGCATGGAGCAGAAAAAAAGACCGAAGACTGCGTTCACTTCTATTCAAGAATATACATGTAGCACCTTATGATATGAAGGAGCATAAAAAAGAGGGCAGGCAGTTACGACGTATCAGCGGCGCAAGGACTAAAAGCTCAATGCTTCTTCAACGGTGCAACCAAAGTAGTTATGAAACTTACGATCCAGTTCCATCGTGACTCAAAAACTAATCTACTCATTCCTCCGAACTATACTTCCATCTTTCACTCACTCAAACAATCACACATTCAATAACAATATATCAATCGTCAACAAACAAATCCAACTGGCCAATAGGTAGTCAGTCAGTCAGCTAACCAGCCAGTCAGTCAGCCACAGTCAGTTGGTCAGTCAGATAGCCAGCCCGTCAGTCAGCCAGCACATCATCCAAACCATCCCTCAGCACCAAACATCAAAACACAAGTCACAACTGAAAACAAATTTATTACAACATAAAATCTCGAAGACAATCATCGCCAATAACGACCTCTACAAAGCAAACACGCAAAGATGATGACAACGACGACGATGGCGATGAGAAGGAGAAAGAGGAGGAGGCGAAGGAGAGGGAGGAGGAGGAGGACCTACATGGTTCATCAAGTGCATTACGTCATCGTGCAACTAAATATAGCCACCGAAACAACTGAAGCCTTTAAAGTTACGTTCTAAACAGCAAATCCAATTCTGCGGGAAAGTTGGCCAACATGAACGTCTGTTACGAAAGCAACCCCGTCCACATCAATACAACTGCCTAGTGCCTACAGTTATTCAGTTGCACCAATAATAGCCAGAATATTTCAGGAACAACAGTCAAATCATTCTGACAACAGTAGCCGGAAATGTCACAGAACAGAAGCCAGACAGCTACAGAATAAAAGCCGTACAACTCAGACAACAAGAGCTTGAAATATCCAAGCAACAAAAACCTAAAGGTCTCCGATAAGGAACAAAATATTTAGACAATAATAGCCGGAAATTCTAAATTTGTCGCCAGACAAAAATTCAGACAACATAAAAGAAAAAATTTAGACAGCATAAACCAAAAAATTTAGACAGCATTAGTAATAATCAGCCTGATAAGAAAACAGTAGGATGCTGCTCAAGACAATCATAATAATAAAAAAATGATATCAACAATAATTGCAAGACACTTTCAACAGTAAAGCTACAAGGTTGTTACAGTAATGTCAACATCAGGCATTACGCGACGCCATGTGTGTTTAGAAGCCAGAGACGTTTCCATACCTAACTATGGTTTGGTTTAGATACCAGCACAGCGTAAGTTATTAAACCATAATATTATTAAACTGTCCATGCATTGTGGCCACACCTTCCCATGTCTTGCGAACATTGCTTTTAAGAAAGATGGATGATATGAAGCAATAAAGCAATCGTAGACTTTTCTCTCAATTGTTCTTCCTTTTTTAACAAACAACAATTGTTCTTCCTTTTTTAACAAACAACAATCATCAAATCCCCCAAATTTAAAACAACCTTTCTGTAGATAGCAAAATGTAATGGACAGCTCAACTCTTCTAAACTGTCCACATCAATACAACTCCCCCCCCCCCCATACTCTCCAACTTTTGCAGTAAGTAACCGGGCAGTGCGTGTGAGTGTTGGGTAGTCAGATTACGATGGGCAGTTTGTCGGAGTCAGGAGTCCATTGCAGCTGAGTATTGTATCGTTTTGTATAAGTTTATAGATGCAATAATCTGCCAACCCAAAACTCACATGCACTGTCCAGTTATTTAATGGAACCTCCCTCTGCACTATCTGAATTTCTCGGACAACCCAAAAAACTGACTTATAAATACAGAACTTGCAACTGCCTGGCTTACAATGACTGCCCATAGCCTGAATTGACTGCCCACCACTTTGGACTGCCTCACTGCCTGAATAAATAGCATGGTAATATCCTTTGTGCATAACTTCGGCCATAACTTCTCTCCAGCTTCCCTGCAAAACCGGATCTGACAAAGGCTTTGGCTGGTCTACACACTGCACAGAACCAACATCTAAATTTTTTAGGACACAAATACACAGAACCTCATCTCAATCACATATACAGAAAGCCAAGTGCTAAATAAGATACAAATTATCATTATTATATTATGTAACAATTACCATTCTATGTAACAAGCCAGCATGCCCATTGCCCAGCTCAAACATCCGATCATGAAACAACTCCAGGGTGGGAATACGAATCCACTAAGGACATGCCGCAATAGATATTAATTCTTTAAGCAATAATATACAAAACATTCATATTCATAATACATGGTAACTAGGTCATCATACTGCACAGCATACGCTTGCTGTGATAAATGCTTACCCTCATGTGCACCTGTATCAAAAATGTCTTCAGCAATGCGGTCCCCAAGTTTACGATATGCTCTCTGACGTGCAACCAAGACAACAGCATTATGACAACGACAACAACAGGCAAACCTTCCATCACGTTCAACAATAAACTGTCAATTTATACTACGCAATGAAATTCAACACAGCCAGTTAGACAGCGGCTTTGGCGAGTTTCTAAAGGACACTATAAACACTAAAAAAGTGCTATGCAAATAGCCATAAACATACAAAGACTAAACAAGTACAGTTGACCAATCAGCTGTCGTAGCCAATGGTTACCACTTCCGTAACAGCCAGCTCCGTCCGTTAGTACTGGTAGAACAAACTTTCCTACTTGGAATTTCGACCTAAACAAGTACGATCAATTTATAAAAAAAACTATCACGACAACAAAACGAGGGGGGTCCTAGCGAGCAGGGTAAAAAAAGACACGGACGATAACAAGCAAGCGATATGTAGCCACGCTCTAGTACACAGAGTGGTCCCGTCTAGGTCAATAAACCCATCAAAACGAATCGTTCGGTCTCCTCTACCCTGTAAGCGTCTCCGTGTCTATGCTGAATTGCAAAGCAAAGCCAGGTAGCCACAGAATAACAAGCTCTCCTAACCACAACACTAGAAAGGCTGCAAAAGGAGCTACGCAGACGTCTAGCTATGGTGCAGTACGTAACCTAGACCTGAAAGTTACATTTAACACGCCTAGATGTTGCAATGTTATGACACGAACTACAAAAAGTGATGGCTACTGGAAACAAGTGAAATATACTTTAAGTATGGATTATTATCAAGTACCATCAAGTATTTGCATACTTTCAATGCGAAATTAATAGGTACCATGGTACTTAGCATGCTCAATAAATGAATTATCAGGTAATCCAAACCGCAGAGCAGTTCCAATATGGATCTTGTCTTGTCTTTAACCATCCTTGGATCAAGGATTGGTCGCTCCACGGACAAGTTTCAATATGGATCAGGTACCCAATATGAATTATGAAGATTACCTAAAAATCAGTGCTAATTAATACTCATTTAATAATTTATTTCTAATTTAAAACCAGTTGGGTTGCAATCTGCTCGTCAAAAACTGGTGTAATTTAGCACAAACCTTTGCAAAATCACCTGCTACAAAATATAATACTGCTCACATAACCACAATATTAAATATCTCAATAATATCTCCATATATCAAACAGTTGAATATATTAAATATCTTTATATACTAAACAGCTTAACATATGAAATGTATTAATATGTTAAATATCTTAGTATATTAAATACTTTTCCTAACATATAAAGCAGTAGAAAATGCTTGAAACACAGAGAATTTTAAGTCACAGATCAATTTTCAATTCAAATCATTGCTGAGATATCAGAAGATTTGAGTCAGAACAGTCACCTCGGAGTGAAGATGCGAAATCGGTGACAGAGAAAATAAAAATAAAACCATTTACGTGATTTTTACCAACTTTATTTTGATTTTAACAAGAGAATTCAAAATCATGTGAACAAAAGCATTGTCGTTAGCACTTAGCAGTCTCTTTGTTTCTTCTTTGGTTTATTATTACCATTGTGTTTACGGCTATCATTATGCTCATCATTTGTAACCCAAAAGATAACATCCAGAGAGTGTAGAATGCTATTCCGCACATAGAGTGCCTCTTTGGAACAGCCAAACCCGACAGATGTCAGGTTCCTCAGACTGTTCTGTACAGCAACAGTATTTCAACGTGATTGCCTTTCAAGACATATTATAATATTTATTATCAATATCTTATTATTAATATTTTATTATTGCATGCCATCGTAAAAATTATCACAACTGCCGCAAGTAGCATTACTGCCTTATCTCATGCAGGTTCGAAAATGTGGAATAATACTGGGAAATTGGACTTTATTAGACTGGAATGTGGAGCACAATTTCTCGAGGTGCTATACAAATGATTAAATACATTACATTAGATTACAAGACGTCAAACGTTTCATCACATGAGTCGCTCACATTTCGTAACATGTGGTATCAACTTAACATTTGACAAATCGAATGCAACTGGTGACCACCAATCTAGACAATAGATGACATTTTACCGGACAAAAATTATTTAATATATTACTGAACAATTCAATCCGAGGCGTTCTGTCCAGCAAATAAATTTGCACCTAATACAATCAAAAGCATACTACTTTGGAGCATAGCAATTTCTAACAGAACATCAAAAAAAGAATATCAAATATATCCATAGATCAAATAACATTAAACTTCTGACTCGGAATAACAATTAGATTCCCACAAAACTAAAGAACTAGCAAAAAAACACGCTTTAATCTCGTACTCGAAAAATAGGCTGATGAAGTGACAAAAGCAGTGTTCTTGTTAAATTAAAATGGTATTGACCAATTCAGTAACTATCAGGAAACAAATGTCATCCAAATTGTCGCAAGTGTCGTATCATATAAGCAAAAATTTAGAGAGCACCTGTCACAGTACATACAATTCAGAGGTGCTTTCAGCACAAAAGCCCCAAAATAAAAGAAACAAGGAAGAGCCCAGACATGAGCTTACCCCGTAGAAGAGAGGGAAGGCCATTCAACATAGGGGAACCTATCACAGCACATGCCCGGCTTTGAGCCAAGGCACCCCAAACATGAGGGACAAGGTCAAAGCAGTCGGTACAGCCAGTGGGCGAACAAATATTGCAGAGAGGCGCCTACACACATAGTCAGAGAGATATATTATATAGACAAGACCAAGTTTAGATTTGGAGACCAGAAGGATAACCCAAGAGGTGATAGGGAGCCAGTGTAAGTAAATGGTAAGTAAGTGGGTAAGCAAGTGACAACTAATTAACTTCAACAATTGATAATAATCCATAGACTTACAGATGAAATAGAAATAGTCAAGTAAACTGATTTCCAAATTTAGTAGGTACAGAACTTAGGGAATATCTAAACATATTTTCATCTCAACCTGAAGTGCTTTAGCCGGGCTTACATGCAAAATGATTAACACTTAAACAAGTTGCATTGGTTTGCCAGTCGCTAAAGGGTTAAACTGAAAGCAGGCAAGAGAGGAAAATGATAATCTTTACTTTTATAGATCTGTTGGTAAAATTTAAGCCTTAGAGGAAACCACAAACTATCTCATTAGCATGCCAATCCATTCATCCACCAAATCATCCACCCAGTTATTCACCCATCCATCCATCCATCCATCCATCCATTCCTTCCTTCTATCAATCTCTTATCCATCCACCATTAACCCATAAATCTCTCCATATTTTAATCCAACCCACATTAACAATCAGCAATTCCGCACTCAAACTCTCAAACCTCCACCTGCAACTTCAGCCGCTCTACACCTACTTGGCTAAAAGGACGACTTAACATATTTAATGGTTGGCCTCCTAAAATGACCACATTAATCACATCGGTTAATTTGTTACGCAATCTGGCAGCCATTTCTCCTACTACAGAATTTTAGCTTCAAAAACATGAGACTTTGAATGACTGAATGTAAACAAATGCACTCAGCATCGAAATCCCGACAGCAGATCGAATAGGTAAAATACTAACACAAAGTTAAAGCTTCATATACATATTACAGATTCAAAACCCATCAAAAAACCACCAGCATATATGATATTCGGTCACATTTTTTCTGATCATCTTAAAATAAACTATACACACACTTTACAAGACGAATGGTATTAAATACTTTAATCAAAATCCAACTTATCCTTTCTTTCTTCTCGGAACAAAAATATGGTGCGTGTATTATAAGGATGTTTATTTCTAGATGAAACAGCCTGCCTTGATGGATCATGATTATCCTGCAAGTAACGGTCCTTCTATCAAAACATTCAACTAAACAAGCAAAACAGAAGACGTAAGCAAAATTCCAGTACTTAGCACACTTAGAGTTACGTTAGAATTTGACCACGAGTAATCTTCATAGTAAGAATATTTATAAGCTCTTTTAAAGTTGTGTAGGCAGTTTGGCAACTCATTTAAATCACTCGTTTTAAATCATTCATTTAAATCCAGTCAATTGCTATCACCAATTACAGGTAAATTAAAATAACGAGAAAGCAACAAATTTATAGCATTCACAAGTATAACACAGTTCAATTTCTTTTTACATTAATTTTTTCATAATCATATAACTCCCGAGTCAATGGGACTAATATGCCAAATGTGGCTACCAAGTTGGGGGAAATAATATTCAAGCCGCACATTCCACATTTCACGGTGACTGCTCAAGCAGTCGAATACAGTATCACATTTTAATATGATACATATTATAACAAAGCCTGCAGGAAGACCTAGTCTGGATGGATAAGCATAGCAGCAACACATGCCTAAAAAAAACAGCCTCCTATTGTTTCTACGTATTCATAAAATAGTGCTCCCATTCAAATCGATCCAGAAATTTAGTCAAGCAAAGTAATTCAATACAGAAAAATTTCTTCAAGTTGTAGACTCCAGGGAAAAAAGAAGAAAATGATCTGGACCAGTAATCCAGTGCAAACAAAAAAACCTGTGTGTGCGTCACAGAAAAACGCACAAAAACCACGAAACAGAACAGTCAGGGAAAAAACACAAAAAAATAATAATGTACAGCGGTCGTAATTTAACATAAGCTTGTGATGAAATGTGTGCAGCACGGTGGCGCCACTAGGCCTGCTGTAGGTTCCCGTTATAGCCGTAGTCGGCTTTGTTGTGCATGATCAGCACGTCGTCTACAAAGTAGAAACTGTCCGAGCGAGTGTCGTACGGATTCTCAATCATCTCTTGCACTGAAAGACAACCAAAACCATCGTATGAGTATTGTATTAATAAATTTTTATAGCACCTCTGGCAGTTCACACCTCGCATGTGGTGTAATGCAAAAACAATCAGAACAATTAGAAGTCATGTGGTAATAATTCTGTAGTTTTCCAGTGCCGGATATTGTGTCTGAATTTTTGCTGATTCTGGATTTGATCCGATTAATCGGCAACAATAGTTTTTTGTTCATTGTTCTAAAGTGCCAATGTATTAAATTTACATTTTTTGCATGACCCATCACTTCTGTTGATGCACTGTATCGCAATTTTTATTATTTACACAGATTTTCAACAGTGAAGACTACCACAGCAGGTCATCGAAACAGGTATCGAAACAGGTAACTATTTTTTAATTAATAGAAAATGAAATTGTTTTTCGTCAAAATTGCTATGTTATTGCTCCTTTTGGCATTTGCGCCATAGTCCAGCAATGCACTGACTCTGATTAATCAATCTTGGGCAAAACCTAACAAAAACCAAATGAGAGGATCAAGATTTGGCCCATTCCTTGTTCAGACAATTTCTCATTGAAGAGTGCGAAATGTTCAGCAAAAGAAACATTTCCCCATACAGGGTGCCCTGCCCACTGCTACTTTTCCCTTCCTCACTCTGCCAACTAGAAATCACACCCCAATTTTGAGTGTAACACAGCCAGTAGGAGCAGAAGACCCATAAACAAGACTGTAAGGTTGTCATGGGCATGAAGTGCTTGCGACTTGATTTAACCTTGGTACCATTCCTTTTCAGCTAACTGGACAAACATGTCAGGCGATTTCAATGATATTTTAACTCTTTAAACTTACATGGCTCCCACAGTTTTATTGCACAGTACAGCGGTCAATTCAGAAGTTTGCTTTATCTGAATTCAATGACTGCAGAATAACAGGTGTGGCAGTGAAGACTCTCTTGCTGTTTCGCACTTATCAATCCAGATTTTACTGACCTTGTTCTGCAAAAAGCGCTATAAATAAAATAGCTAAGAAATATCGGATAATCACAAAAAACCACAACGGCAATTCATATAAAGATGTCGACAGACAACGTACTGTCCTCCTTTGACAGCTCCGGAAATTCGTAGATGTGTTCCATTGTGTTCCGTGTCTGTGGAATGAGATAGCCGAACTCAAAGTCGAAACTCTTCAGCAACCGATCACGGAAATAGTGCCGCTCAATCATGCGGAACTTCTTCACTTCCAGGTCGCCAATAGTGAACTCAACCCTACAAGACAGTACCATCTAATGCAATGACCAGCACCATTTAATGCAATGATCAGTACCATCTAACGTAATAACCAGTACCACTAAATGCAATGATCAGTACCACAAAATGCAATGACGAGTAGGATTTAATGCAATGACCAGTACCATTTAATGCAATGATGAGTCCTATTTAATGCAATGACCAGTAAAATTTAATGCAACAACCACCTTGTCACCTTGTGTTGTCAGCTCGTAGAGCTCTAGCGATCGTCCTGACACACATTCTCCATTGTTCTCTGTTCGCAGACAAGTCCCTCAATTGTCATGCAACAACCAGTACCATTTAATGCAATTACCAGTACCATTTAATGCAATGACCAGTACTATAGATGTAATTTAACTCTCATTCATTCAGAGCATTTATATAGCGCATCTTCAAGAAACTACTCAGAGGCGCTCCCAGCCCAACCACAAACAAAGAAAAGACTTGAGGGACTTGTAGAACCCAGCCGGATGGACCACAAGTAGAGAGCGAAGCATAACCGGGAGGTCATTTCAAACAGTAGGCCCCACGACCGAGAAAGCACGGTGTTGCTTAATAGCCAAACGAGCCTGCGGGACCAGAAGCTCAAACCTAACCGAAGAGCGAAGTACACGACGTGCTGCAACGTCAGAGACTGGACAGCAAAGATCACGCAAGTATGACAGAGCACAGCCAAGGACAGATCCGCTTGGACACAGGCAGCCAGTGCAGCACATCGCGCATATAAGCAGAGACAGGAGCAAATTTAAGAAGCCGCCCAACAAGGCGAGCAGCCGAGCGCAAGACACGATCAAGTCACCCCAGAACCCCAAGATCCTAATGCCACCTTGATAATCATTTCAAAGAAAACACAGGGATTGCAATTTATTGAGAAAGACAGTCAAAATTTTACAATTCAGTGGCTACTATGGTGAACTAAAGTGGACAAGCTAGTTGAAATGGATGTGTCTGAAGTTAAACCTGAGTAAAGGCATTAATGTCGACTTTGTTGACAACAGTCTCAAAGGTGTCAACCTAAGCACCACTCCTTTTATTAACAAAAAACACATATTAATCACATTTAAATCAGACACAAGTCAGGCGATTTCAACGTACATTTCAACATTAATATTAAACTTACGTGGCTCCCACAGTTTTCAGCTTCAGAAATTGTGGTGTGAATTGGTATCGCACAAAACGTCCAGCATTTGGGTCCGCCTCATATTCTGATCCTTCGTTTTCTAATAGAGAAACAAACACATCACTGTTAGGTGGTGGAGATTCATAAAAGGAATGCCCTTCTTAGCATTCCTTTTAGCTAACTCCGCAAACCAGTCATGGACATAACACGTTTGTGGTTCTGTCAAAATATCATGTTATGTTCATAACAATATATTTATTTAATAATTGAAATTTCCTTGGCTGGCCATCATTTATCGTCAATGTTAATTTTCTACAGTACCACACACTTTGCATTGCCAGAGCTAGTAACAAACACAATTTTATCCTCGAATACTATAACTACAAGAAATTTTATAAAGTACTCTGGACATTACAACACGTTTGTGGTTTTGTCCAAAAATCACGTTTCTGAGCAACCTTGCGTACGTTAGAAATGTTCATAACAATAATAATAGAAGTTTTCTTGGCCTCACCAACATTTATCGTATTTTTTTATTTTCTACAGTACCACACACATTGCAATGCCAGCAAGTGACAAACAAAATTTTATTCTCGAATACTATACCTACAAGAAAATATATAAAAGCACCCAATCCTTATACTAAACCGACTCTATCACTAAAGCTGTTAGTAATATACCCAGATGTGATGTTACCTGATCTTTTGTCGTTAATTGATTATATGTACTCTAATAGCTTGTTAATGAGCGCTTCGCTGCAGTCCAAAGAGTGATGTCAGCAAAAGGCAGGATCTTGTTGTCACAAAGAAGAGGCAGAGCAGCTGTTAAGTTGGAATTTGCTGAGTATGAGAAAGTTTGGAAGGTGGAGGATCAGATTGATAAGTGCAGGAATTCAGGAATGGAAAATCTGTTGGGCAATAAGTAGGGGAGCACACGAAGCAGATGGCACTACACCCCCACCCCACCACCACTGCCTGATCCTCCCAATAGTGTTCAAGGAGCTAGCTCAATTTAATGCCAATTTCCAATTTGGCAATATCAAAAACACCTTACATTCCCAGTTGCTCACACCTCCATCATGCAAAACGGAGCTTTTTCTGTGGTTGGTACAGTGGCATGTAATGGCCTTTCTCTTGTGCCTGTTCTCCACTCTCTGACATATTCTATGAGCACTTCAAAACTGTTCTTTTTGGCCATGCTGGAGTTGGGAGCACCGCTGAGTAGTTTCTTGAAGAGAAGCTATATACCGATGAAGCTGAGATCTCAAATCAGGTTTCTGCCATGATGGAGAGTTGAACACCCAACCTTTCGAGAGACAGACTCGCACATGAGCAACAACACAATCACTTGTCCCTCTTTAAGATAATCTGGCTAAAATCTACCACACAAATTATACATGATGGCTAAGGTAAAAGAAATGTACAAAACAACAAAATTAGTGCTCAAGAGAGTAATAAATACTGAAAACTCAAGTACTAAATTTATGGCACACACCTACACCTTCCAAACTGTTCTCAGTTTCACCAAATGTTGAAGACTGCATTTTTGCTTGGGCTGGGTGGGAGCACCTCGGAGTAGGGATTTTGAAGGGGTGCTATACAAAAATCTGATAAACTGACTGATAAACCAGCAGTTATCCTCAAGAAACCTATGATAAAAATGGATGGGATTAAAATAGATCAGCTCTGGTAAACTCATCCATCGTCGACAAAAACTAGAGATGCATACCTTGTGAATAATTGTCTGGCTTAGCGACTTCAAAAAGCACGGCTCCACTTTCTAGATCACGCAGTTTGAAACGCACAAAGTCGATGTTGTAAATGTTTGCCTCAGGGCTGCACAGGTAAGCTGAAACATTGGCGAAAACAGGTCAAATTGCAACTAGGTGGTTTTTAAATTGCCAGTATACATACGGAAAATGTATGAATGAATCTGCATTTTTTTCATTTAAATCACTGTAGCAAGTAAAAACAGTTGCCTGACTTTACTGGCAGGTTTTCAACATCAACATCCATTTTGGATGCAGTGCTATAAAAATACATACAGAACTTCTGTTGAAATAGGCACGAACAAATGGTCTATAATTCTTACACCATATTTTTGGTGTATTGTTACCTTAGATTGTTAAAAGTGACAAATTATAGGTCTGGTGAACCACTTGAGACATAGATAAGGTAATGAAAGTCGAGGCTGTAGGCCCACCAATTTCTCTAAGAACATTAGATCACATCCAGTGACTGCAGTGCAGCCCTACACTAATGTCCAACCATATTAAACATACTTTCTGTAGCCCTCGTCAATCTCAGAACATCGTCTGGTGAAATGCGGTCCTTCTTCAGCAATTCTTCTTCCGTGATAGGACCCAGACCAGACTTGCTGGCTCCCCCGCTCTTAGCCTTCATCTGCCTTGACGACTGGCTAACACTGGTTGTGCCCTTCTTCGAGCTCTTTGAATTGGCACTCATTCGTGCGATTTCTATGATATAACAGAAAGAAACGTAAGACTTTGGTAGCACGCTACGATACAGATCTCATTTAGGAGAATGAGCGGAACTAGAATGTTCGTTGTTTTCAACAATGGCTTAGTCCTCTTTGTCATCTGACAACGACGGCCATTTGTAATCAAATTCTTGTCGCAAACATGGACGTTTGGCGCAAAGCACTATGGGTAAATCGCTTTTCCTTTTGTAGCGCAATACAATTGTCTTGATCTTCATATATACATTAATATATATTAATATATATTAATATATTAATTATTAGCCTAATCTGAATGTCGAACCCATCTATGGTCGAACCCATCATACATCGATGGTTAGACCGCATCCAAATACAGATTACACGAAAAGCAAAAATACAGATTAAAAACTAACGTGTGTGCAAATTTACATTACATTTCGGAATTTTACACGTCACTGTTTTTTTTAGATCTTTGTGTAGGCTTTCAAGCAGTAGGATGAACATAATGTTGAATGCTTTAGAAAAGCATTGCCTCACACAGATCAACATTGATGATTATGCTCATGTAGTGTGTTCTGCTCTCGAGAACTAAATGTAAATGTAATAGAATTTTATATAGCGGCCGTCTACGGCCTCGACCCTGTTCATTTTTCAATGAATTTGATCAGGTTAGATCATTCACCACCGCTCGCCCGTTTGAATGGATGCCACGCCATTTCGGTCCCCTTGGTAAAAGTAAAATACAAATTCAAAAACTTACAAAATCTCGTGCTAGCCCGAGATTTTGAATATCTGAAATAGCCACCTTCGGGAAGCGAACCGCGGTCAGCACGCTCTTTTGGGGGGGGGGGAGGGGCGGTAGAGTAGTGGTTAACACGCTGGCCAAGAGAGCTAGAGGTAGTGATCGAGTTCGAGCTCCCGTTGGGCGGATTTGCTTTGTAGGCTGCTATTAGCGCCGTGTAATTACAAAGCTGTCTGTTCAGTTGGTATAGTTAAGATTTGTGTATTCTGTGATCTTCGTGCTTGTGAATTGTTTAAATTGCATAAGTGTACATTGTAACTGGTTGCGGTGTGTCAACCGGATTGTTAATAAAGAGAATATTATTAGGCTATTATTCTCTCTCACAGAGTCACGTACAGACGCGGACATTTGGACCTCCTCGTGAAGCCGAGCGTGACCCTTTTTCCGATTTTATTTTTACAGAGTATCTTTAATTCTTTGCAGTTGTCGATTGTAATAAAATGATGATACGCACAATATCATCACAGTACAAATAATACACCGTGATAAAATTATTATCGTCGTCGGCAAGGCTTAGAAGATAAACAGAGAACCAGCGTTCAATCAATTTGTTTTCAATGTGTTTATTTTTTATTTCGCTCAGAGACCTGTTATATAATAATTGTTACTAGTCCCAAGTACAACAAATATTTTGTGCTACTTTCTGTAAACGTTGGATAAAGTCCGATGTCATTAGCAAGAACAATCTGTTTGTTTAAGGTATTTATCGTTCACTTGTTAAAGACATGTTAGATATTATTACTTGTTTCATACGGTCTTGCTTTAATAGAGTGGGCGCTCGTGAGCCAATAAGTAAATATAGTGAGATCGTGTTGTTGTAACATGAGACGGACAGAAGCATATCCGGGTTTTATAAATTTATATAAAGTTAGAGCGACATTCATGATAGAGGAAGAAAGTCTCTGCAAGTAGGCCTAGGTAGTATACCGGTAGGTTATCGAAGAATAATATTTTAGCCGACTAGTTCGTGTAAATCGTAGACGCACGGTTTGCGAATAGACCTGAAATTTTATAAATATTAATGCTGGAAATAAATGTTATACAAAGTGGAGTGGATTACTTACAGTAGCAGCTTGTTGATGATCAATAGGTTATTACTCCTGTATTTTTCGTGTGGTCAACTTCCAGGTGTCTGTTCTTCAAAAGTCCATCTCACAGGTTTTGCTGGTTCAGAATTTGATCCATTTCGGTACAACCTGTCTTGCAGACATGTCATCGAAGATGTCGCTCCCAACTCAGGAACAGGCTCTTCCTGGTAGGACATTATTAAGTTGTGACTTGTTGATTAGAGGAATATTATCAAAATTCATGCTTTCATCATGATTAGTATTGACTGCAGCTCCAATTTAACTTTCTGTAAATTATGTATGATTATATGAATATACATTGAGAACAGATATTTGTATTGAGTCTATCTGTGTGTATAAGCATTTATGTAAATATTGATGTTCAATTTTTTACAAATTATGTTCAGGGCTACCAGCTGTCCTGGGTTTGCCAGGACAGTTTTGGAATTGTCCTTATGTATCCCGGATTTCCCAGATAGTCCCGGAACGTGGTGTAGATATTCACTACACCAAATGTTGTCCCTGTTGTCGCACACTACACTTGAACAGCAAACCGTAAATAAGTTTGACAGGTGGCCATAGACTAGTTCTTGTTTAGCTAGATTAGTAGCTTATCTTCTGTGAATGACTATTTTTTTTGTTAAACTGTATAAATTCTGCATTAGTATGATGCATCGTTCATCATAATAATTAATCAATCAACCAGTCAGTCAGTCAGTCAAATCAAATACAGTGATGCCAACAGGATAAACTGGCGATGGCTTATCGTGTAACCAAGTGAGCATCCTGGATTGGCAGGATCACATGTGGCTGCCTTAATTGCATTAGTGTGACTATGTATATAATTATGATACCATTAATTATTTTATTACTCTGGTGTTCTAAATATGAGTGTTCATTTGTTCAAATTTTAATATATGTGTGTTTTATAAAGCTAGATAGTGAGATAGTGTTGTTGTAACATGAGACGGACAGAAGCATATCCGGAGGCGGCAGAGAAACTGGATTGGCCACATCTTGAGGAGTGACACCATAGTAAGGGACATTATAGAAGGAAGAATGGAGGGGAAAAAGACAAGAGGTAGACCAAGAACAATGCTACTGGACTGGATGATGGCAAAGGACGGTTACAGAGGACTAAAGGAGGATGCACAGAACAGATACACGTGGCGTCATTGGACATATAAACCTGCCTGACGGCAGAGAACTAAAGAAGAAGATAGTTAGACTTCCTTAATCCATAAAAGTTACATCTTTGTCAACCAAACTGTTGTCAGCAATTGGGATAGTATGGGATTTTCTTACTTACTTATTAATGTTTTGCTACATACATGTATTGTATGTGTCTGTATATTATATTTATAAATAGTATGTGTCTGTATAATATTTATACTAGCATAACATTACATGTGTATATATATAACTCACATTATGATATGCTGGTGTGGTAGTTTGACTTTAATATTGTACGTTTAATTTGTTTTGTTTTTTAGGCCGCAATGAACCAATCACCATCTCCAGCAAACATGCTGTCAACTCCAATCCAACAGTTCCTCCTTTTCCATCTGATATGAAACTTGCTATATTTGGTAAGAAAACTTTGATTGTTTTCTAATTTCACTTCTCATCGGGCCAAAAAATATAATGTGTTTTTCCGGTAACAGAGCTCTGAAAAAGTGGGTTGTTAGGTAGAACAGAAGCTAAAATCTTAAATGGTGCATTTCTGGCATATAAACGGCCAAATTAAGTATTTAAATCTTAATATTGATCTGCTTTATAACTCACAACATCAGAGTTGTCTTTGTGCAAGTCTTGCTGGGCCAGAAAAACACAGTTGGCTTGCTAGAATGGCCCTGACACCTCTGCTCTAAACATAGAAGTGGTAATTGGTTCTATAATTATTTTATTGCTGTTGAAATGAAAATCTAAGTTAAGATAGGCATCTGTAGATTAACTCGAGACTTTTGGGTTGACCTTTTGACCTCTGCATCAGTCAATGGGAAGTTGAACTTTTTTACTGAGTGCTGTTGTGATGTTATTATTATTTTGATGTGGTAGTATTGCTATGTTATCGGTATATTATATGATGTTGAGATATGTTCTGTTAGTAATGGCTAAGCAAGAAGGAAATGGAGGACAAACTTGTGTGTTTCATTTACCTTTGAAATTCATACCTTTACCTCTAAAGTTTTCACGTTTACCTTTGAAGTTTTGCCTGTCACTTTGGTTTTTGCCATTACCAATGATGGGAGGTTGTTTCATAATGATGGCCAGGGCTGCAGTAAACTCCATTTGCGTGTTGTTGACTCTTTACTGTCTAGTCATTTTATCTGTTGATAGGCTTGTCAACGTAGTTCAAATATTTGTAATGGTATTAACATTTGTTCTTCTAGGTATGGGATGCTTTTGGGGAGCTGAGAGAAAATTCTGGCAGCAGAATGGAGTCTACTCAACTCAGGTTAGTGGTTTGTGAATAATTTTATTAGGTATTTATCTCAAACTGCGAATAGAATAGATGTTGCTAAAGACAAAAAATTAGTGCCTCCTCTAGTTTCCTCTTAGTAGCTGTGTAGTACATTTAGCCTGGTAAAATAGTTTAAATGGACATTTTGTATAATGCCAGCATTAGCATTGCACTCTGAACGATCTAAATAAAATAAATTAATCTGTATCCATCTGGGATGAAATCATTTTGTTTCAGGTTGGCTATACTTCGGGATTTACGAAAAACCCATCGTACAAAGAGGTCTGCAGCGGGAAAACCGGTCACTCGGAAGTCGTGAGGGTCGTTTACGACCCAGCCAAAGTCTCGTATGTCGATCTTCTGTCTCTCTTCTGGGAGAGCCACAATCCGACGCAGGGCATGCAACAGGGCAACGATCAGGGCACGCAATACCGATCAGGGATCTACTATTACGACCCGGAGCAGAAGGCACTCGCCGAAGAATCCAAGTTGGCCTACCAAGAGGAGCTGACGAAGAAACGACTTGGGATGATCACAACGGAGATTTTACCAGCGAATGAATTCTACTATGCTGAGGACTACCACCAACAGTACCTGCACAAGAATCCTGGAGGTTACTGTGGTCTCGGTGGAACTGGTGTGGCATGTCCGAGAGGATTAGGCATCAAGAAGGCCGGTGCATCACAAGTGCAGGAGAAATCGGAGCTGTAAAGTATCATTCTTCTTCCAACAGAAACCTGGTTATCACAAGTGCAAAAAGATCTTAGCTGTAAAATATCATTCTTCCCATATATCAAGGTGCTGTGAATACAAACTTTTTTTATTCGGGCGTCGCATTTTTATTTGAACCACCGTAACACAGCAAGGCGCTGTGTTCATGAATTAATTGTTTATGTGTAAAGGATTCTTCCAACAGAAACCGGGTTATCACATACATGTGCAAGAAAAATCTTAGCTGTGAAGTGTCATTTTTTCCATATATCAAGGTGCTGTGAATACGAATATAGTTTTTTTCAGGTGTTGCATAACATTTGAAAGAATGGTGATGGCTTGTGTTTTGATAATGTGTGCAACACTTTGTTTAAAGTTGACTCTGCAAATGATATGAACAGCAACTTTAACCAAACTCTTGTGAACTTTATTTGAACCTTAGCTCATCAAGGGGTGCTGTGTTCATGGATTAATATTTCTACTCAGTGTTGCATAATATTTGGGCAAATTGCTTTGGAAAGTATTTGACTGATTTGTATGGTACTTCTTTTACACTAGACTTTTAATATAACATGACTGGCAACGTATACCTGACTCTTGTAGACTTGATTTGTTGTAACACTTTGCTTTTATTGGCCCCTCTGATTGGAACCGTTTTCCACAACTCCTCGGCCCTTCTTCCCCTGTTTCGGAAAAGTCTGTAGTGACTCGAGTTGTTTAGTGGTGCATCATAAATGGTGGACTGAACACAGCTTTCTGTGGTGTGGAGAATTCCCAAAATTTTACATTTGCACTGAACTGATTTGGGAGGACTGAAGGAAGCCTAAAAGTAGTGCCAGTCCCAAGCCTGGAGAACGGAGGAGGGCAACACTGATCATCGTTGATATGAGTGTTTCCTTGCAACGGTTTCACTTTGAGCTCTTGCATGTAGGCTTTATGCTTGTAATAGTATGAAAGCAAAATGTTTTATTACTACTAATTATAAAATGCTTATCAGGCTTTTGTTAGCATTTGCATGTCATTTAACAGAGGACCATTAAGCATAATTAAGGATGTAATTTACGCATGATAATTTTGGTTATGATTAAGCTAGACAGAATTTAAGCTGCTGCGTAGCGACCTTGAGCAAGTCCTTCACTCGCAATTGCTCTTGCGCTTCGGCATGAAACTCCGATGCAGTGTCCGTGCTGTAGTCAGGAGCACCTCTGAGTAGAGAGCTTGAAGGGGTGCTAAGCCGTGCTATAGCAAATGCGAGAAATAAAATAAATAGAAAACAGAATTGTTCACTTGGGAAAATGGATTGATCTAACAAGCTTCATTTGTACTGACTTGCACAATATGGTATCAGAACTTGAAAACTTGATGTAACATTCACTGCTAAAGCTAATCTCAGTGGATTTTTTTAGCACATGCCAGCCTTGGATAATGAGTACTTTATATGCGAAATCTTTTATTTCTGTATTAGTTGACTGCAAAAGAGTGCGTAACTGTGTATATAAGATGAGAGATTATAGAGGTCATTTGTTGTACTTGTTGTATAGAATGAGGTTTTTCGAAGAGGCTACTGATGGTTTTACCTTTGTTTATGATGACTGAATTTGAATTGAACATTGGCAGGTTTTGTTTTGTTTCATCAAGTAGTTTGTTCTCTGATTATATATTAAGTAGTTTGATGCGTTTGGTTTTGATTAAGTTTTGTTGATCATTAAGGCCGAATTGTTTTTCACTCTGACTTGTGTTCCAATTTAAATGCTCCACTGTTGATAATTTTGGATCACGAGAGTCCATGTTGAATATACTGACTGATGCCTAAGACATTGTCATCATAAGTGCACTGGAAGTATAATATGTATATATACGCACACACAAATACTATATATATATATATAATATATTATAATACACACATATATGTGTGCTTTGAGGCTGTTTGATATTGTGTAATCCCCAGACCTTGTGCATATAACAGGTACAATTAATAAGATTAAAAGTGTTTGTGCAATTACTTTTGGGGGAATTTGTTGTTATGATGTGCTTGAAACATATTGCCTTGTTTTTAAAATTGATTTTGGATGCCAGATTGAAATAAAATTAACGTCCAAAATCGGTCCTTTTAAATCAAGCACTGAGAACACACAGCAGAATTAAGGCCATTGTTATTAACAGATCCTTGGATTTTATCAAGGACCAGTAGCCGATTGGTCTAATAAAACGCTTGGAGACTGTGGGTTTGACGTACTGAGAACATGGCTGCTGTGTAGGGCCTAGAGTGAGTCTTTCACTATTGATGTCCTACTCTATTGTCATGAGCATACATCTGACCCGCAATCTTCTGGCCCCAAGGCACTGAACATACCCCTACACCACACCACGCCCCACAGGGTGTACTCAATTCACTAATATGTGTTTTGTGTACAGAGAAAATGATTTGCAGGCAAGCCTAGGCAATTATAGCGTGTACTCAAATCTAATTTTGCCACTACAACCTTGCAATGGCAGTCCAGTTTATAAGAAAGTGCTCATTTGACATAGTTATCTTGATGGATTGGCAGAGTCATCTTAATGGGTTGGCAGGACCTTATTGTGGAGATGGAACAAACGATAAGAAATATGACAAATGACGCACAACAAAACACGTGGCATTCTGCTCCTCTCTCAAGCCGTTCTTATACAAAATAGTTAAAAGATCCAACACAATTATTATAATTATATTCCATTATCTACTTCACGGAGCACTGGTACTTTGTCTTGTCCAAACAGTATGTGGGAATTCAAATAATAAAGAAAGCTCCACCACTGCTTGTACTCTGGCAGTGCCAGTCCCAAGCTTGGATAAAGGATGAGGGCGACCCTAATGACCTTCGTGAGTGACCTTTGTCATGATAGTGTGGTTGAGTTGAAACTACTTCTACTGCTACTCAGACCAGGACAAGTCAAGGTACAACGGTATAAAAAGACATCAATTAACAATTGAAGAAATTCATCTTTAATCAAACACAATTCTCGTTCAACTTCAGAAAAAGCATGAAGCTCTACTTCAGCGTTAACGCTTTTCTTCAAAGTGCTGCATAGACATCGGCCATTTATAATAATAACGACAATTTCTATGGTGCCGTAACACAGCACATGCTGTTACAAAGGCGCAATTCCAAAAAAATTATCAACATGTACATCTACGACTCTACGCATAGAAGAACAGCAGTCACTTGACAACATGTCTGACAGTCAGCCACACGTATGAGGTGTTTACAACCAAATTTCTCTTAACCGCGACATGCGAGGGTGGGTGGTCAGTCCTCTGCCTCGTCGTCTCGTCTTCCCACTGACAGCGCATGGTCTGGGTACTCAGCCGAATCAGTTATGGCACGAGGTGGAGCCGAATCACGATGCACATCTTAGCCTTGGTTGGATATTAACCAAAACTCAGTGCTTTTCAGGCTGCGCTGGCCAATAAGTGGCAGGACAGCGTTCATATTTTAAAATAAGTGCATGGACGCCGTCTATGACCGTCCAGGGACACTTTAAGCCCTGCGTACAATAACATCAAATTTGAACTGTTGGGGCAAAGGTCAATACAAAAACTGCAGCCATCTAGACAAGTTCCACATTAAAGTTGTCTGAAAAGAGATTCAAAATTAATCGAACACCTGACGGATCCTATAATCTGATTTAATCCGGTAACTTTTATAGCGTCGTTATTATAATACAAGACAGAAGATAAAAGCCACAGCGTAAATGATTATGACACACGATCCATGTTACATCGCATTAAAACCTGACCTGTCCAACATAATGTTAAGACATGATTACACACACACACACACAATGGCTGTAACATTGCCACACATAAGGATATGATCTGTACTACATAACATTAAGACACGATCCATACAACAGCATACATCACATTAAGACATGAAGTTCTACATTACATTATAACATGATGCAATACATCAACGTGCAATATCATGTGAATCACATCAAGCGATCTGTCACAGCAACGCTACATGTTAGACATGTTAAAATTTTGAACTGCATGTAATGACAAAGCAATATGGCACCATTATTCAAAAATTAATTTTGGCATTTTACAAACCGTGTCATTATAACAAGCTGTACTATACATGTAATGACACCTGTTTTAAGTGAGTGTTATGAAGTAATAACAATAATAAAAATGACAATATAAACAACACCTAAAAAGATCTTCTAACAGCAACTCTGGGCTCCAGTGCCAATTGAGCCATTCCAGATCAGTATTTCAAGATTTCCCTATTGCAATTTTTAACTTAAAGGATAAGTTCGATCATGGCTAAAAAATAATAATGTCAACAACGCAACTAATTATAAATAAGGGTTTGGTGTGGATGAGCAAAAACCAGGCCTGCATGCAATAATCATTGCCTTTCTTCAGCAATCCTTGTTCCTAGTCCACATCAGGTCTATCATTAAAATCAATGACCAATCAAAACCAGTAATCAAATCTTAGAAATTAATCAATCAATATGAAACAATATACTGTCAAGTCAAATCACTCGTTCTTTCAAACAAACTTCTCACAAAACTGGGTTACATGCGGCTGTTCTATTATACTGAAATCAACAAATGCACAAAAATATACAACAGAAGATGAATTGTTAGAGGTACAACCAGACTCGAAACTGCAGTTCAAAAAGATTAATGGCAGAGCTTCAGCCAGGTTGATGGTTTTACCAGGTTGTTTATATGGCAACAGAATCTAGAGGTGAATTGTTTAACTAGAAGGATAAGCAGAATCATCATTGAAATGGCGGGGTCATCTTTAAAGGATGACATAGTTATCTTGCTGGTTTGGCAGAGTCATCTTGATGGATTGGCAGTCATCTTAATGGGCTGGCAGTCATCCTGATGAATTGGCAGGATCACACTGATGTATTGGCAGAGTGGTCTTGATGGATTGGCATTGTCATCCTGACAGTCATCTATCAAGATGATATGCAGAGAGAAGTTTAGTCGGAGTCTTCGTCATAGCCGTAGTCTTCTTCATACTGTACTGGTTGGACTGGAAAATGAAAACATGCTTTTAAAATATAACACAAATAAAGCGTAAATTAGAAAAGCCATAGGCAGCAAACGCAAAGCTAGTGGAGCCAATTTCAGACGTTGAAGCTGGCGACAGAAAAGCATGATGCAGTCTGATAGAGGCTTGTACAAACAGGATGAGAAGCTTGCACTGCACAGAAGAGTGGTGGCCCCGTAACCCTAGGGTGGAACGTCAAAGCTCCTTGATGGAGCTGAGTCCATACCAAATCAATATGTTGTCACAAAAACAACTCAACTATCCCTATCAATGATCATCATCATCATCATCATTGCTCTCCTCCGTCCGGCCGCGCCGACGATGAGGCTTTTACATGCCGTCTCCACGCTGCTTTATCCTTGATGGTATCCATGGCATTCCTCACATCCATGTGCCTTTCCTCTAGATCTTCTCTTATGTTGTCGATCCATGTTTTTCTTTGACGTCCTCTACTTCTCTGTCCCTCCACATTGCCGTGCAGAGCCGCAGCTGGCAGTCTTTTGTCGTCCATTCTTGATACATGTCCAAACCACGTGAGTCTTCTCTTCTTGATTTTGTCCACTATTGTTTCCTCCGCTCCCAGTTCTTCTCTGGTCTTCTCGTTTCTGATCCTTTCCCTTCTACTTCTGCCCAGTATTCCCCGCAGCCAGCTCATTTCGGCCACTAGTAGTCTCCTTTCATCCTCCTTGCGCAAGCACCAGCACTCCGATCCATACAGCAGTACCGGCACTACCAGAGCTCCATACAATCTCATCTTGGTTCTTGTCGACACTCCTTTCGATTTCCACACCTTGTTCAGGCGACCGAACATCGCACATGCCAGACCTATTCTTCGTTTAATGTCCATTGTACAGCGACCGTCTTCCGTAATCAGACCTCCCAGGTACACAAATTCTGTCACTTGCTCCAGTACTTCACCATCCAGTCTGACCTCAAGTTCCTTATGTTGTTTACCGATGGCCATAGTTTTTGTCTTTCCCGCATTGATTTTAAGTCCCATTCTTTTGCTGCTGCTGTCCACTCTGTCCGTCAGTTCTTGTAGATCCTTTTCAGCATCTGCTACCAAATCAATGATCACATTCAGCTAAAGGTATTTATCTTCACCTACCATGTTTACCTTCGCTTTGTTGCTAAATACTTAGAAGAGATTTCATTCGTCGACTCACCTGTCGCTTCCCTTCATCCACTCCGCTCTTCTGACCATCTTGGTACTTTTTATCTTGGCGTGAGAACCACCCATCGCTCAGTCCATCATTGGACTGCACCCTTGTCTGCATTGGCTTTTCTCTATGGAATCAACTTCTCACCACCTTGGTTTGACACTACCATATCATATGGTGGTCCCGCTACATCTTTGCGCTGTCTCAAAACCTGTCTTTAGTCTCATGGACTTATGTCCTGGGACTGTCTCAGAATATTGTGCACCATAAAAGGTGCTACACAAATCATTAAATACAACACAATTAAGTACTTAACCCTTTAGAAGTCGAGCTTCTCACCTGCATGTTGTAGTAAGGCTGCGGTCTGAGCATCGTGTGCAAGATCTGATGGAGTCTTTCCTTCGTTATTCCTTAGGTCCACCCTGGCACCTAAAGAGTTGATCAACAAAAAACAGTTACCTACCAAATTGAACGATCAACCAGTATCTTACTTACTTTAAGCTGCACCTTTTAAGCCTGCAAGACAGCCATCTTTTCTTTGCTTGGCTATCTAAAGGTGCTATAGAATTAATGAGATGCACACAAACATACATACTTGCATTGACTATATGTTACCCGGAGTTGAACCGCAATCGCCCGCTCCATGAGCAAGCGCGTTACCGATCAGCCACCGGGTCACACTCGGCAGCATGTACTCACCTCAAAATTTACCAGTACAGCCCTGACTAAACTTGTTCAAAAGATGACTGAAGTTCATCTGACCTTTGTCAAGAAGCATTTGCACTGCTCCGGCGTGACCTTTCCATGCCGCGGAATGTAACGGAGTGTCTCCCAATTTATTCTACAAAAAACAGTCAGAACTCTAGACTTCACCAGCACAACAACCATGTGCATACGAAGCTTATATCGCATCGATATTGCATCTGATTTGTGACACACCAAAGTTCGGGCATATTATATCAGGCTCTGTATACGAGGGATTACACTGGCTGCCTACGCAAAAATACATTGAGAAACACAAACACCATTTTAATCCTGACATACTTATGCAATACATATGACAATACAAAAGTTCCAGTCATACAGTAATTTGCATCAATATTCAAATTTAAAAGACTGAACCCAAAATTATATAAAATTTCAATATTATTTTAAAATGTCATTTATCAATGCTAAATGTTGGCTTACTTTCATTCTTATATTTGAATAATGTTAGACTCAACGTGCGCTCAAAGTGTCCGCGTTTGGCCTCAAAGCAAGCTTCAAGACGCTCACGCTAATGGCCAATAGCAGCACCGATAACCAATTGATTAAAATCCTCTCAGTCACTAATGTTCAGCCATCTTGCTGAAATGTAATCAATACTAATCATGGAGTAATTTTTTCACGGCTGGCCTAAGTTCATAAACTACAAATTTGTTAATAAGTATGTCATGATTAAAACGGTGTTTGAATTTAAAAAATCGATGACTATTTATTTTCATACTAACAACATGGGTCCCTTTTTCCCCGGACACAGCGTATACATGCACTAACACACATACTTACCTGGTGCATATATACACACACACACACACACATACTGCAACATGCTGGCACTGTACAAAGTATGGTGTAGTGAAACAGACCTTGACGTCGAGTTGACAGTTTTCCACCGCAAGTAGGTACTTGATGCAGTCCAGGTGACCTCCATGTGCCGCCCAGTGCAAGGGTGTTGATCCGGCCTTGTCAAGTCCATTGACTGACACCTACGATGAACGAACACAAAGCCAAGGCTTAATGATGGCAGCTTTTCATTGTCTTTCTAGATTCCTTTCTTCTCCTCTTTTATCATCATCCTCCTCATCACCATCATCATCATCCTCCTCCTCCTCCTCCTCCTCATCATCATTAGCTATGCTACCTTCCAGAAAATAACTAAACATGGAACAGCTGTGTAGAAAGGCAGATCGGAAAATCTTTGCCGCTGCTCTGGTAGACACTGGCCATGTTCTGAACCCACTCATCCCTTGTTGAAGGACATTCATCCAGTACAAGCGTCCCTGGACCGCATGACCGAATTGTCCCACGGGCGGACAACTTAACAAAGAACGTGTTTCTAACAAGAATGTTTATTAGTGCATAATCTCATGTACGGCTAGGCAGATGGACAAATAAAGAATATACTTACTTGCTTACTTATCAACAACACCATCATTAACAATCATTATCATCATCAGCAGCAGCATTGAAATATTCTGAAATGTATGAGTTTGTTGAGGTTACAGGTTTCATTTTCTACTTTATTATACTGGTAATGTAGTTGGTCAGCAACATTTAGTACTACACTATTAGCTTTACTGTGCCGCTTGTTAAGACTTTGGCTTTGCTGTCACTACGGTAATTCTTAGAATGTTATTCAAGATGTCAGTAGTTAGCAGAACATTGATCTTGTTTGGGAGTACTCCTACTCTTGTTACCAATCCTGACTTGCCATGTTGGAATGTTCTGTGCCTTGACACAGCTTCAATAAGAAGTGTTGATTGCTTGATTTGATTGATTCATTTACTGATTGATTGAATTATTGGTTGGCTGATTGACCGCCATAACAACCAACCATGACCAAAAAATTCTAGAAGCCAAGTTGACCACAGTTTGTGAGGATCATGGCAGTGTTACCGGGTACTCAACTATAACCATGGTTTTGGCTGTGCTGCTACTACAGTAATTCACTCTTATGACGTATGTAACTCACTCTGTTTAGAATGCATTCATTTAGGAAGGACGTGTTTCCACGTTTGGCGGCTTCATGCATTGGATTGTCAACAGACTCCATGCTCTCTTGTACTGCAAAAGAAACATTAGCGGCATTGTAAGTCGGTAAGTAAGTATAGAAATCATGCCACAGCAACATTCAGGCATCAAGTAAAATCAGTTTGGCACTCAAGACATTCACCTCCCTACCCCCTTATCACTACTACTATTTATATTCTGCCTCGTTGCCTATGATCATCAAGTACGAGTCTTTTAACTGAACCCCAATGCTAAACAGCTTTTTGGGCTCGTGTGCATTCCATGTATCTGCAGTCTGCACCCAGAGAATGGAGTCGACTTCTGCTCACACTTCGTAACTCAAATTCACTTCCTTCTAAAAGCAGCTCAAAACTCAATGCTTCGCTTTGACTTTTAAGCTCATGGATCTCTAACAGCATCTTCTACTGGCAGCTTACTATCAGCACCTCAGTGTGACATTGCGAGCGTTAAAAATTACGATAAAAGTAAGCAACAGTGCGTAATGTACAATGGAACGTCATTTCCAAAAAGATGGCTCAACCTGAAGACACAATGGGCCGACTCTATCAGAATCGCTCCTCACCAAACTCAAAAAGTTCTTTTTGGGCGCACTGGAGTCAGAAGCACCTCGGAGTTGTTGGCATGAAGGGGCACTATATATGCCATAGTGCAAAGCTCTGTTTGAACACAAATCAAAACTCAACTGACCGTAGTTGCTTGGAATAAGTCCGCAGACGTCTCCGCATTTCGCCTTCCACCAACCGGAGTCTGTGCAGTCCAGGATGTAGAGAAGGTCACCCTCGTCGAAAGACAATTCGTCAGTCTTTAGAACAATGTCGACAACAATAGATGTCACAAAAAACGTCATTAAATTTCTCAGCATAGATTTATTAAAACAAAATGCAAGTGCTATGACTGAACAAATCCTGCAACCCATCGCCTTAGTCTGAGTAACCATTTCTAATGTAAATGCAACCAGACTAAATAAACATCACCAAGGGCAAAACATCGCTTATCAGATGTTTTGTTAACTAATCTACTCTTGTCTAATCTAATCTACTCTTGTCTTGTCTAATCTAATCTGACTAACATGACAAATATTGCCACAAGCCACTTTCAATTTCGTATCGGACTACATACTAATAGGTGCAGTATCATACGAAGCCTTCTACATTAATAATAATAATAATAAGAAGAAGAAGAAGAAGAAGAAGAAGAAGAAGAAGAAGAAGAAGAAGAAGAAGAATAACATAATGACTTTATTAGTTGTAACTGGAAACCCACTCAAAACCACGCATCTTTTAAAGCGCCTCTCAATTTGCACGCAAAGATACAACGCAGTAGCATTTCGAGGCACATTCACTCAGTTGTTAGGTGAAGACGACCACTAATTCCAGAACAATGCAACTTTTCATGTAGTTTCTTGTACCAAATTGCTGCGCTTAATAAATGATAATAATAATAACAATAATAAAACAACATAAATTATTTCTTTTCAGCGCTTGTCAATTTGCATGCGTTTGAATACCGTGACATTTAAGGGCACGTCTGAACAACACGTTTGTGGACGAGAACCTATAACCCAGTTTTAATCTCATGGAGCCCAATGTATCCTTTCTACCACAGGCAGCAAATAAATAATAATCTAATAAAAATATAATGATAGTAATAATAATAACAACAACGCACAACTGTGGGATAATATATACCTCAGGTGAAAATATATCAATAACAATTCAACGAGTTAACACTATTGTCTTCCAAAGCCCATTTTCTCTGCCAGATCTTGATGATCTCAAGCTGTCCCAAGATGCATTTTGTATTCTCCAAATAATTTTCTAATTCCTGAGGAAAGTACCACGGAATAAAAATAACAACAACAATTTTTTACAAATTAATAATTCCCAAATGAGATCCTGAGAGAAAACATGTATCTCAGGCAAAAACTCATGTATCTCAAATAAAAAACAATAACAGAAAAAAAGAGAGATGGCGATGATGACAATGATGATGATAATGATGATGACGACAACGATGATTGCATTAGAACACCAGAAAATAAGGCACTGCAAAGTTATAGGAGTAGATTAGAATAGCCTATGTGACGCACAGCATCCTAATTTGTCAAAATATTGCTTCTTAATCACAGCTCTTACCTGCTGGGCGTCATACTTAAACAGTGCTCTGACAACCTTGACCTGACCTACAAAATATCAAGGTCATTCAAACAGTAAATCAAACTAAAAGGATATAACAAACATCCATTACTAGTAACCAAAAACAATAGTTCACAGAAACCTACTCAATCATGTTGACTTACGTGCTGCATAATGCAATGTTATGCAATTTAGAGCCATGCATTATGATTGTAAGAATGATAAAACTTCTATATGCACTCACTTTCCAGCTGTCTTGACACTGCTACTTTTTTAGGCTTTAATATAATTATACTGATATGCTGTGATAAACGGCACCTTCGTAAGTTTAAACGGCACTATATAAATAGCCCAATACAAACCTGATCATGCAAACATACGTATACACACACATACACAAAATTAATACAAATTAATTGCGGTGGATTCTATTCAACCAATACGACGGCATGTGCATCCAAAGTCACAAGCCCAAACAAAGCAAAATATTTTTGCAGATAACCCAAAAAATCGCACAAACTGTAAGGGAAGCACTGATCAGTTTATCTAAGGAGTCCACTCGGGAAATCCCTGCCTAATGAAACTTGTAAACGGTTTAGACTGGTTTAACAGCTGAAAACAAACCAGGAAGTCAATAATATCACGACCTAACCAATTAAACTTTAAGGAAAGCTAGAGCTACCCACCTGGTTTGACCGGCTTAGGCGGGGCAGGCCGCTCTGGTTTTAGCACAGACATTTGATCAAACTAGATTTTAAAACGTTAAAATTACTGTTAATATGTTATAGTTCCTGAATCTTTAAAATTGAGCAGGTACACGATTAACCCAGTTGTTATAAACGAACAACACAGTCTCGCCCAATGTGTATTCCAGGTTGCCTGTAGCCCAAATCTTTGCCTGTAGCCCAAGGAAATTATTTTATGACATAAAATTTAATAATAATTTTATTTACATTATTATACAATCCTGTAGACAGACCGCAGCCGGTTACAGCGTACAGTTATGCAGATGAAACAATTCACAAGAACGCAAATCACAGAAGACACAAATCTTACTTACTTAAATCGCTTGTCTCTGAATGGGTGGTTGTCGTTGTCAAGGCGCCCTTGTAGCAGCATCCATGGCCGCGTTAAGGCGCCTTAGAAATTGTCATTATTATTATTATTATTATTATTATTATTATTATTATTATTATTATTTTTTTTTTTTTTTTTTTTTTATTATGAAAAAACCATCATTTATTTTCAAAACCAACAGAGCAACATCAACTGGCTGGAACTGATTAACGGTGAGCACTAGGCTAGACACTAGCAATTATTATTATTATTATTATTATTATTATTATTATTATTATTATTATTATTATTATTATTATTATTATTATTATTATTATTATTAACGGAACAGGCAGCCTGCAACAGATTGCTACCCGCCAGCGTTGTTCATTTTCTGTAGATGGTTGTACAGCCTGGAATGCCCTCCCTGTTACACCCAAACATCATCACATCACCCCCCCCCCCCCCCCCCCCATCCTCAAGTCACTTCACTTATTGAAAATCCCATAGCGAATCCATTTCAAAGTTCTCTCCTTAACCTATAATAATTTTCGTTTAATTTAGGAAAAGAGACAAATCCAGGTGACACACCGCACAAAGTTACAATTCTTTAAAATGTTCCCAGTCCAGATATCTTCGCGAACTGTTCACCATCCAGCCTACCCGTTCTACCCGATCATCCCCTCTGCCTTACACTCTCTCGACTGCCGGTCACAAGTCATCTCAAGTTCTCCAACGGAGCCATATCCAACTCAGCACAACGCCTTTGGAATATTCTGCCTCCTGAATTCCGATCCTTTTCAATTCCTCCATCATCATTAGTCTACTACTCACACACCACCACCTTCCTCAGGCTCCTCTATCCAGCACACATGGGATTTTTCATTTGAAACTTAAGACTTGACTTGACTTGACACTCCTTTTCACGAACTCTTAACCTGTCTCATCTGATCCTCCACCTACAATTAGGCCTAAATTCCCGGTCCAGACGACACCCGCCTTAGTAATCGTAATCGTAATCGTAATCTCGAAACTTCTACAGCGCCCACAAAAGCCAAGTCGCGGGAACCAGCTTATTCACAGGCGCTCAATCAAAACAAAATCGATAGGCAGCGGGTCAAGTCCGGAGAGTCAGGCAGGCAGATAGATGGACGGCTAAGGTGGGTGATGTTTAGAGTTGAAGTGGCGGGGGATGTAAGGAGAAGAAGAATCAGGATAGTAGCTGTTCCGCCCCTCTGATCCTATGGTAACTCGAACCTGACCACCACGGACTGCTCTCACGGACAACCCTTCTAACTCAACGCAGCGCTCGTGAATAAGCTGGTGCCCCGCGATATATATTTTAAATTTTAATTTAATTAAATAAGGAATTAAATTACGGTACTCGCCTTACTCCAGGCTCTTAGGCGAACCATAAAAGCGCCTTTTAAGCATGTTTTCTTGATCGATGAACATCTGACGATTTAAAAATGTGCGGCAGAACGGCTTGGTTAGGATTTAAATCGGCGTATATTTTTTAAAGTTAATGGTCTGATGCAAAATACTGGTTATTTTAGCAGAATATGAAAATGTTTAACCGGCGTTCACAACAGTTGACTTGAATAGAATTATTGTGCGCATTGCAGATATGCGGTGCTGCAGAAAGTGGTATTGTTTGTTTATATGGGCACTTGTTATAGCGCCCCTTCAAGCTCGCTACTCAGAGGCGCTCCCGACTGCAGAGTGGACACTGCATCGGAGTTTCACGCCGAAGCGCCGAGCAATTGCAAGTGAAGGACTTGCCCAAGGTCCCTACGTGGGCCCTAAGCAGAGCAGTCAATCCCTAAACTATCTTGAGGCTTAACGAGAAACAAATTTTTCTGAACAAATTGAAGTGATAAAAGTGCAGATACGACCTACAATTTTATATTTGTATATAAATTATGATGTTATGCAGTTGCTAATTTGAGGTTTAAACTGACTGTAGTTAAATCCCTGCAATATTATATGTAATTAGGTATAAATCATAGTGCCTAGCCTAGGACCCTAAAAGTTGCCGGAACCTGGACATTTGCCCTCAGCCCCTCTCTCTTGGCAACCTTGAATGTGTCCAGTCTAAAACAAAGCATGATACTGTTCATTATTGTCATTGACTCATCCTGCCAACTTTTTGTATAATTCAGGAGTGTTACAGTAGCAGTTTGAGCTAATGTGGGAGTTCCCCATCTGATAAAATCCTAGCTTAAAGCCTTTGCAGCCTGCTGTTATGCATTGTTGCTAATCTGTACCATTCGTATGAAATAAAGCCACCCTTATGTGTCAGATGTTGTTTTAGATAGATTACTGTTGTGTTCTAGTACTCTGGAACCAGATGAAATCATCCGGTCTTGTGGCTACATGACTGCAGCAGGACAGTGGGTCTACCCTCGATGGCAGGACGCACCTTCCGGGCAAACTTACTATCCATCCTACAACCTTGCTCCCTCTAAGCACAGGTCAGTTAGTCATCTTTGCATTTATCATATCCTATACTTGTGACGACCTTTCTTTCAGGCATCTGTGCATTCGTGCAGTGGTTGAAACGTAAAATAGACTTTTGTTGCTAGGCCATTTGTTTGAAAGGTACAGTTGTTAATGTGTAACTGTTGTATTTGTGCTGCTGAAGTGCCATTTTGACCCAAGGTTTGCCTTTTTAGGCTCTTTTCAATCAGTCGGAATTTATATAACACTCCTCCAAGGAAGAGACATGCCCAAAATAAGTATTTGCTTTATCTTGCCTTACCTTACCTTGTGTGAAATTACCTTTACCACTTTCACATTTTATACCCTACCTCACTTCTCGTAAACTCACAGTTCCTTGTTTTGCTGTATCTTGAGTTGCCATACCTTTGTTTACCTATCTATACTTTTATCTTTTACTCTATATATGTAGCTTCACTGTCTTTGCTACCTCTAGTTAACTTAAAGTTACCTCTGCATTTTTCTTTGTTTGACAATGATCGATTTTTAAAAGTTTTTGAATACATATATAGTAAAACTTTTTAAATAGGCATGCATGTATCTGTATTTGTCTGTGTTATACAGCCCGATTCTGTTTTCAAAGGCTTGTGTTGAGACAGAAAGCACAAAACCTTTGGAAAAAGAATGTGATGGGGGTGAAGGGCATCATGAGTGGACGGTGCAGCCTATGCACTGGGGGCTTATACCCAGCTGGCACCATGGCGACCCAAAGGAATTCGCCTATAAGATGAACAATGCGCGAAGTGATGGACTTCTTCAGAAGATGTCCTTCAAGAAGCCCCTTGAAATGGGTCGGCGCTGTGTTGTTTTAGCAGATGGGTAGGTGATATCAGTTTACTCAGACCTTCTGAAGTAAATGAGAAGTTTAGCCGGGAAACTATTTCGAGGTTTTCGTTGGATTTGATCAGGGCTGTTTTTAAGGAATTTATAGAACTGCACAAACCCTTCTTTCCTTGCCCATCATCCATGGTAAATTACTTTCAATCGGAGGAAAATGGCCTTTTTTGGGCTAGTTTTAACTGCACAGAAGTGCTTTTACAACTGCAGAAATCCATTTAGAACTGCACATTTTGTGTACAACTGCACGTTAAAAAGCCCTGGATTTGATTGAGATTTGAGAGTAAGGGGTCAGTACCAGTGTCTAATGCCTTAGTAACCATAACACTAGATTCTAGTACTACTTGTTGTTTGGGTACTTCTTTGTTCTCTTTTACTGCCCTTTGGAAGTTGCTTGTTCTCTTTTACTGCCCTATGGAAATTGCTATTTTGTCTTCATACTGTCTCTTATTCTAACAGTTTGTACTTTCTGCTTAAATTGTGCAGGTATTTTGAATGGAAGACAAGCAAAGATGGAAAGAAGCAGCCATTTTTCATCTACTTTCCGCCTGAAGAGTCGGAGCAAGCGAAGGAAGATCCAGCAGTTAAGGATGAGCCAATAGATTTCACCTGTGAAGAACCAGATGAGGGTAAGACCAAGAAAGGCAGACAAGAGGCAACGGATGTGGAAAGCCTTAAGATGAAGCAAGAACCTGGTTCTCATGCAAGCACTGACCCAAAGATCGAGATTTTGGAGGACAAAGATGAAAAAACTGACAGGAAAAGCGAGCCTGTTGAGAGCAAAGACTCTGCAGAGCTTCAGAAATCAAGCCCGGCATCTGGGGCGAGTCATGGCAAGCGCCTTCTCACAATGGCTGGTCTATACGACATATGGAAGGGGAAAGATGGGGAAATTCTCTACTCATACTCTGTCATAACAGTTGATGCCCACTCTGACCTTGACTTCATTCACGAGCGCATGCCGGTGAGTGTTTTCTTAGTTATGTTTTGCAGTTACTGAAAACTATTTCTGTGCATGACACTGAAACCAACTGTTTCGGCCATTCTCTTTTGTTCGACTGTTCTCAACCTTCTGGATATAAAAATCTTGCGTGGGACCTAGAACCATTAGTGGTCGTCACAGTACGCTTGCTAATAGCCACAGCTTGGTGCTTGCCATTCAGGTCAAAGCTTTAAAATCATCTGTGTTAACTTGCTCATTCATTCACAGAACTTGCCCAAATTGTTATTGTTCTTTACACAAGCATTTTTTACGAGCACTAAGTCATACAGAAATGTGAAACAGAGCAAATTGTATTTTCGATCTCCTCTTTCTGTTGAACTTCGTACATTTTGTGTAACCCACCATGTGTATGTACAAATAAGCTTCTCTACCCCCCTTTTTTTACAAAAATTAAGTTGCTAAAGTCATCTATAAAATATTTGTTAAAACATTTGCTATTATTTATTTTAACATCATTATTTGCTAGCTAAAATTTGTTATGGTTAAATTACTATTTAGAGCTGAAAAGAATTTGATTAAATGCCATCAGACAAATATAGGATAATATGGAATTACGTATGGACTAATGTTTACATCATGATTATAAATTTATTTTGCCTATGTACCGTACAATTTTTTGAGACCCCTCCATCTGTACACTAAATCGCCTAAAGCTGGTGACCCCTTCCCTCTGCATACCGGTGCGTAATATATGGACAGTACCTTCGTCAGTCGCAAAAGGAAGAGCAGTTAACAATGATCTTTTTAGTAAGACGTTTTAATTTCATTTTATGATGTTTGTCTCTCTTGATGTCACCATGTAACCAGGCTGCGGTGTGTCAGCCTGGACGTTTTTCACGAATTAAACGAATATCTATATAGATTATAGCCATATATGTATGACGGTCAATGAGAAGCAGTATGATAGGCATTTCTTGAAGGAGGAAAAATCCATTAACTTGCTCATCAAGGATGATGTCACCCAAAATTATCTGTGTTAACTTGATCATCCATACACTTTAGTGACCTTGCATACATGTGCAATAAACGCCTAAAATAAACGAATAAATCCAGTGAGGCAAAATGTAAGGTTTACGATGTTCTGTGATTGAAGGCAATTCTAAATGGCATGGATGAGGTTCAACGATGGCTCGACTACAAATCTTACCCACTCGATAAGGTTAGTTGCTTTGTTTTTCATCAACTAACAATAATTATAAGAATAAGGGGAGAGAGAGAATTGCAGTACTCTATTCAAGAGCAGATGAATGCGTGAACATTCATTCATTCATTTTATATAGCGCCTCTTCAAGGTGGCTACTCAGAGGCGCTACCAACCTCAGCGCGGCCAAATTTATAGAACTGTCTTAAGATGAGAGAGGAAAGCTTGAGAAGGATTTTTAGAAAGAGAGTGGAGTGTCAGAGGAAGACCATTCCAGGTTGAGGGAGCGGAAATAGCGATAACTAATTGAGGTTATGGTCAAAGTTGATAAAGATCTGCCTTGGTTAGAAGTGATATTAAGCTTGGAAATGTGTTCATTAACGGTAAGAGAACTATCTTGGGTGAAATATATGTCTCAGACACTAGGTGAGACAGTGAAATAAAGGAATCCTTTCAGAGAATAATGCATGGTATTAGTCAGGTTTTTCTAGCTGCTGAGGAGTGCCAAACCAAATGATCTGGGTTTTGGGGTTTTAATGAAAGACAAAAGGCAGAAAAGGTTGACATATAGCAATCTGTGACATTCTTCATCCAGCTGTTCTTTATTTCTCCTTTATAACCTATCGTAAGCAACCTGTCAATCAATGCCAAACAAACATTTTCTGAAGTACATCATAAACTCGTCGGGACTTACTGTAATGAACGGCTTGTTCCCAGTCACTCACCATCTGTTACTCGACTTGCCAACTAATTCACTTTGCTTTTTGATTAGCTAGACATGATTCAAGCTGCAGAGGTCGTTGTTCCATGCAGAAAACAATAAACTTTTACTATACCAATTTTGGCAAAGCCTGAGGCCGTTGCTTTTGGTGGCTCTGATCCAAGCCAGTGATTTATGGAAATGGTGTCATTTTGTTGTTCGCGTCCAGCTTTTTTTTCTAAATACACGAGAAGACGGGTATAAATATGGTAATAAACCTTGTTTTCATATTGCTGGACCAGCAGGGTATGCACGCGGGCACACACATTACGACAATATATATGGCACCTTTAAAAGGGTGCATATATATTCGTTTAATGACAAGGACCAGGTGACACACCTGGTGACACCGCATCTGGGTAAAAAATGGACATAAAAATTAGTAGTTGGACAGACTGTTGGATGGTGGAACGTTGGATGGATGGACGGACATATGGATAAGTTGTGTTATTTCTACATACAAATCATCCATTTAACACACAGCCTGGTTTGCACGTCATGTCCTATGGCTTGGTTAGCCCATTGGTGTATTACGGGCTCAAGGGCAGAATGGGGATTGCTGGGGAGTTTGTGGGGTTCAGCCCCCTGTCTTTCTGCAATTCTCATACTGCTCAAGGGTTCAAACAGCCCCCATAAAAAATTAATTTATGATAATTTTGTTCTAATTCTGTGTATTTTGCGACCGTGTCCATTGGAAAATACTCCCAAATTTTTCATTGCTACACCCAACGACTTTGTGGTAAGTGGCCTGCAATGTATAACTATGTTTGCATTTTTTAGCGACAATAATTGTGAGCAAGCATCAACCAATGGTGCCGAGCAACTGTGAATGAATGACTTAATTGCTCAAGGTCCCTGGTTGTGTTATGTGTCATACATGTAGTTTCTGCTTGGACAGCAGCTTTAGGACTGCTTATAGAGGAGCTGAATATTCTGACAATGATGATGTTTGCACAGGCCTTACAGCTCGTACGACCAACAAACTGTTTGAAACATCATCCGGTTTCTTCTGCGGTCAACTCTTCTCGCAACCATGAGCCCGAATGCATCAAGGAAATTGATCTCAAGTTAGTCCTTACTTGATTTGATCTTTGATCATAAATTTTCCTTTGATCAATGCTGCACTTGACATTAAGATGAAAAATCTCAGCTTGAAGCCTTGCAATCTGCATGAATTCCGTATTTTTTTTATCAATGAATGTTAAAATTATGAAAATTGTATTTAAGTTTTTTAACAGGGTATTCTATATTTAAAATCTATAATGGAGTTATGGAGATCAAGTCAAACATATGATAAATATTTTGTCATTATATGCCCTCATTCAAAAAGAATTTGAATCTTTCACTTTTAATTAATATATTGAAAGGCAAATATATTTTCAGGCTTTGTGAAACCTTTTGGTGTGATTTCGCAGGGATCTGAAGCCAGTAGGCCTAGTTACATGAATTTCTTTTATCCACTTACTAATTGCATGTTTTTTTCTTTTTAATCTAAACCAAATGGTTGCATACTTGTCCGTATGTATACGTATAATCTAACTATGCTATCTGTTTTATATTAAATTGTGAAGGATAAGTTAAGCAATTTTTTTATACAAGAATGTTTTGTTAAGGATATTTTTTCTGATTATTGGTGATTGTTGTTCAAGGTCTCCTCCACCGAAGAAGATATCGGCCAGTGGTAGTTTCATGCAAGCCTGGCTCAAAAGCGGCACTGGTGAAGAAGGCAAGCGAAAATCGGATGATAAAACAGAACAAACTGAGAAGAAGCTGAAACGCTGACGCATTGAACAGTTGCCTCTACATGCAGCCTCACCAAAGCGGTTAAAAACTCAGCGATTGATTAGAGTTGAAGCAGGGCTCTTGCAAAACTGAGTATTATTTCACTTGAACTGACTGTATCTATTGATGCTTTTGTACATATCATGAGAGAACTGTAAGGTTCAGTAGCTTGTATTTGTGCTTTCTTATTACAAAGGTCCGATCGAATGTGTAGTAATTTTTTCAGTTGTGGTTCTGCCGCCTCGCTAGGCACGAGTTATCCGTAAAAGGTGGATCTGTATTTTAGATGCACACTGTATTTTTCTCGCTGGTATAACATTTCCGGGGTTTTCAGCCAACTGTGATTTGCCTTGTTTTGAGATTACCCCAGGGACTTCGACTATCCAAGTCTATCGTCTGTACGTTTCATCAATCTGTCCGTCTGTTTGCGTGTGCAAATTGCGTGCGCTGCTTCGGCAGAATGAACCTGAGACGAATGTTTCAGTGTGCATTGGCAGGGACATTTACACAGACAGCCAAAGAGACATCGGTTAAAGAATTAGGTTTGTGGCCATTGACCGTGCAATCACTTCGACCAGACCGTATTAGACGGGAGGTGTTTCAGATTCGACGACGGAGTCGAGGCGATCGACGGAGGGATTACGTTCCCTCTGTCCGTCTTTCCCCTTTGGCGTTGAATAATGAACGGAGGTCGACTCTCATCTGACCTGGATAACAACAATCCAGAGGAAAGAAACATATCGTACGGCGTCAGGTAAGAATGGTCAACAGATGGAACGAAGAACTGGTAAGTAAAAGAAACACGAGCGCTGAACTTGAGGAATGTCTTTCGGTATTCGGTGCGATTTTCCGACGAGTTGTGGACTGATGGAACGGAGCGAAGACTTTAATACGTGATACACAGACGCGGCCTTCAATCTGCCGCGCTTGCACGTGTTGCATGCTAACCGGTTTTTTGCGGTCCTATTTTTTTGGTCCTTCATCAGAGAATAGAGCTGGCCATCAACCCAAAGTTGCTCCGAGGTCAAACCGCCCTTTTTCCAACGAAGTTTTATGTCGGTCTTTCAATCTGTCTCTTGCATTATCGAATTTCCTTCCAGTTGACCGATCGCTTAGGCTACTGTCGTTGTCTATATTTTTCTCAGTCTGTCTGTCTGTCTGTCTGTCTGTCTGTCTGTCTGTCTGTCTGTTCCTGTTCACTCTATCTTGTATATCTTTCGGTATATTTTTAACCTATAGGTTGTGGTTCTTGTCTGTCTGCCACACTGTCTGCAGATTATATTTTTCTCCTCTCTTTTCCTTTCCCTCCTCTCGCATTATCTAATACCCGATTACGTGTAGGCTAAGCCTGTGTATCCTGTGGTCCCAGCGGCGCCCACAGGATTTTTTTCTTGTACGCACAGCCAAGGGCGGAAACATTTTTCGATGGGGGGCCAACAGGGAAAATTTTCGTCAGGGTCGCCGAAAAAACTCATGACCTTTTTTTAGCCATCAGCCTCGAATTTCGAAAAAAAACATACCTTTTCCATCCGCCGAAAAAACTGTTGACCTTTTTTTTTATTCATCAGCCATTATTTTTAGCCTTTCAGCGCTGTACGCACTTGCGTAAGTGCGTACGCCTGCGGGCGCCGCTGTGTGGTCCTAACAGAGCCCGCCAGCGTCCTGTTGGCTGGCTAACGACTCCAGCGGCTTCACGTCCAAACCATTGAACCGCTGTAAAGGTTGTTATTATTTTGTATGGCGACTGCAAGTCTTCGGCCCTGATCACTTTAAAGCGAATTGATAGGTTGATATCATTCACAATTGTTGGCAGTTTGTTTGGGTGTCACTGTTTCAGGCCCTGTGTGAAGGGGGGGGGGTCATGGTCGCATTGAGATTCGTGCGGGTTTGGGGGCTGTGCACGATTACTTTCTGAAGCCCCAACAGTGCCAAAAGTGTGGAAAAATAAGTGCCTGGACGCCCCTTACCTTTCTAGTCTTTGCTCGCCAATAAGTGGCTGGACGGCGCTCAGATTATAAAACAAGTGCATGGACGCCGTCCATTACCGTCCAGGCACACTTTAAGCCCTGATCCCCAATGACCCCCTCTCTGAAAACACCGGTCCACGACGCATATATTTATTTTATTACTGCGGGCCCAAAGGCGTACGTATTAAGGCATGCGCAACCGAAAAGTCCCACAGTTTAGGGATCACTCATGCAAAAGAAATAAATTTCAGTAGCTTATCAATATTGTAATGTGTTAATTCTAATTGTAAAAGGGCAAATAAAACTCCGAACAAATTAGGGCTTATTCGAAATCTCTTAATTTAGTAGGCCTATAGGCTACTCAACTTTCGCACCTCACCGGACCGGTATTCAAGCGCTATATGCGAGTCTGTGACGCATTATATAATGACGCAATTTTATTGTGTAGGCCAATATGTATATAGATCTACTGTAGCCCACTGTACATTACGTCCCGTGAGCCTTTATCCGTTTTATCTTTCTATTTAGCAAATAATTATTGTCTATGCGGACCCGTAACAATTAAAAAGTCCATGTAACAAAGCTCGTCCTTACAGCAATTAAGTCAACAACATATGTTTATAAACAAAGCCAATAACGTAACAATGGTCTTTGTAGAACAAAAAGATGTCGTCATCATATCATGGGGCGCGGTGGTGTAGTCATGGGGCGCGGTGGTGTAGCCTAGTGGTGGCGTCGTTGCCTTGAAGCCGGAAGGTTCGAGGTTCGAATCCACCTCAAGTCGCCGCGTAGGGATCTTTGGCAAGTCCTTCACTCGCAATTGCTCAGCGCTACGGCGTGAAACTCCGATGCAGTGTCCGCTCTGTAGTCGGGAGCGCCTCTGGGTAGAGAGCTTGAAGGGGCGCTATAACAAGTGCGCATACAAACAAATACGGAATTGGCCATTATCCTACCAACTTAACCATCGAATGCCCAAGGGGGGTCCGACCGGACCCCAGGCCCGTTTTTTCCGGATATAACTTTTTAACGGCTATAGATCTGCAAAAATTCTTTTAGGACATCCTAAAACAACCATTTGGGCATCGAATGGTATATTTTGCGTGAGTATTGTCCAACCCTGTACCCCACAACCACAGCATATACTAAGGGTACCGCAAGATATGCGGATATATTAGTCCTACATGCGTATGGTTACTGGCCAATAAATAAATGGTCAACGCACTTTATATGAAATAAAGATTCATATAATTTGTTGAACTTAGATTTACTGACATTGTATCACTATGTTTAGCCTATGTTTGCAGCAAAGAATTTGAAAGTCTGCAAGTCTGCGTAGGTCTATGTAGCGATATCCTTGATCCCACCCATACGTTCTTACCCTGCTATATATATTGTTGAATGTTAATTACACATGTTAAGTTAGGCAGAGGCCCTAGTTAATGATTAATTAATAATTTGATTGAGAAATTTCACATTGCTCTGTTTAATTAATTGACCAGTGCTATAACCAGTACTTAGGGGCAAAATATATATTAAATAGGGGTAAACATTGCGGAATATAACAATGATCAATCACGGCATCAGCCAATGAGATGCGGATAAAAGGATCGGCTGCTGCGCCTGCGCGTTGAGCATCTTCAGTGGAGAGGAAGAACGTAATGGCCGAAGTTTGAACGGTCGCAAGTTGTTGATAATTATTGTCGGATATTATCGTGTGGTTTCGTGACATTCGGAACGATTGGAAGCAGGAGTAACGAACGATTATAGTGTCCTAAAGTGTGGACTATATTGAAGGTCGAAGAGCGTAACGAACGATCGGTAGAACGCTTTACTTACCGGTAAGAGCGTGTATGCGTTGCAGTTTACTGCGTATACCTTAGATGTACAAGGTTACGCCTCGTGACATTGCGAAGTGATAAATAATCTACAAAGGTTACTTCGGACGGTAAATGAAAGTCGCAACAGTTTGTAAATTCGACATTGAACAAGAACTGTTCAAACCGTAAACAGCGACAGCAAAGATATTCGGCATTTGAGAAGAAAAGTCCGACAATTATACGCAACGGAGAAATGAAGTCTACAGCCTGGAGATCAGCCATTGACGAGAATACGATGAAGACTGGCCGGTGGTGAATAACTACAAGAGCTAAAGAAATCAACGCGGGAGGGTAGATATTAAAGTTATATCCCTTAAAATTACTTTAATCAGTACTGGTTAAGTAAGGCTATTTAATAGAAGATTGTGTTAAATCAGACATTATCCCAAACCCTTAGAGATAGGATTTTGTGTGCTGTACATGTTGACATATATTAATATTCATATGCTAATATTATTTTTATATAAAACGCTCGACTTGTTGATTCGATGACATATAGGCAATAACCCACATTACAGCGAATAGGAATATAGTATGCAAATGAGTAACTTGATCTCAGCTCTGAGATCTGGAATATAATACCACCCGAACTATTGAGCCATAGTGTGGTCTTAGCATTCTGTTACAAAACTAATATATCAAGACATGAACGTGAGCAAATCAGTTAACTTCTAGTGGTCACTGAATTCGGCGCAAAAAAGCCGGATCTGCAAGGCCTATAATAAATCGATTGTTTGGCGCTATATATAGACTTTAGTACGCTGCATCTGCAGTTGCCTGCAGACGGAAAAAACTATTGTATACGGGCCAATTGGACAATGAAATACTTTACTGTCAGTGAGTAGGCCTAAGCTACTAAAGTAGTAGCCTACTGCCGGATTATGTGCCTGCAATGCTATTTGCTAAGTTGCGAAATGATGTTAGGCCCTAGTAGGCTACCCGAATAATTATGATAAACAGAATTTACAAATTAGGCCTATATCATAACACGCCATTCAGTGCAACCAGTCCGCGGTCCCCATTTTTTCTTAGACCCTGCGCGTTTTACAAATTTATTTAATATTAATATAAATAGTAAAAATAATAATAATGACAATAATGAGTGTAATCTCAATAATCACAGACAATTATGGACAAGGTAAAATCCATAGCCTAGGCCTAATGAGTTGCCGTCGCATTGTCTGGGCTACTAGATGGCCCAAAGCATCACAAAACTATTCAAACTGAAACACAATGAGCCTGAAATGGGTTTAATAAAACTGCAACAAATTCATGCTTCAATTAAGAGCTGGGGCCTCATTGCTCATTGGTAGGCTTATTAATGCTTGCAGGAAAATCGGCTTGACCTCTTGCACTAATGGCCGTACGTACGTCTAGGCTAACGGCTATTGCCATGTCAGAAGTCGACTTCAAGTCGGAAGTCGGTTGTTTTTCTGCCAAGTCGGGTCAAGTCGTTTTGGCGAAGAGAAGTCGACTTCAAGTCGACCTCAAGTCACTTTAGGGTCAAGTGGGGTCAGATTAGCTGACCAAAGTCACTCCCAGGTCTAGACGCGCCGGACGTATTATAGACCTAGAGCTTCCTTCGGTAAATGACGCAGGGAAGCATATAATGTGTATCACGAGATTTAAACACTATTATTTTACACCAGATGGTGCTATTGTGATATAAGTTACATCAATCGATTTCAAATTCATTTTGGATCACATAGAACTAAATTCTGTAACGACATTCCAATCCCTTCTCAAGATATTAACATGAAAACAATAGGCATCCTTCGGTAAATCACGCAAGCAAACATAAAATGTGTATCACGAGATTTTTACATTCCTATTTTACACCAGGTGGTGCTATTGTGATATAGGATACATCAATCGATTGCAAATTCATTTGGGATCACATAGAACCAAATTCTGTAACGATATTCCAATCCCTTCTCAAGATATTCACAAAAAACGTTGGGGTCCGCGCGGACCCCCCCGTTGGGCCTTCGTGTACCAAAAAATACCTTGGGCACTCGAGTGTTAACACTGTGCATAGCCAATGACGTAACAACAGCGTTTGTTAGACAAACAGAGATCGTCACAATACGGAACTGCCCATTTCCCTAACAACGCAATAGCTAATAACATAATAATAGTATTGTACGCCAAAGAGATGTCGATCATAATAGCACAGGGCTATTGTCAATTTGTCATAGCAGCAACTTCCCCATAGCGAAGATACAATGACGGAAAAAAATTACACACAAGGCTAATTAAGCTGTCGCAATACAAAGTCGATAGAACAAATCAATTGTAATGACATCATCATATCCAAATAAAACTAGTGACGTAATAAAAAAAAGTGTTTTAGAACAAATATATTTATATTCTTTCATGACATTCAATCTGACAAACCGCAGAATGATTACAGATACAGGTTATACAAAATACGACTCGCTTCACACGACACGCAGGTCAGCTACACAGCAGGTTAGCTTAAAACTGAAGTACTGGAACGTTCCTGGTATGACCAAGCTAGGAGAGGGAGGGGCGATCCTATTTTCAACAGACCCGATAAATCGATGTCGTCATAATAAAAATGTTCATATCGTCATAATAAAAATGTTCATAGCACAAATCCAATATACGTTGCATGTGTCCTGTTGGGATGTACCCACAGTTTTCTGAACGGGAACAGGGTCACACAATTAATTGCCTCAAAACTGCGGGCCCGGGTGCTGCACACCCTTAGCACCCACCTTAATGCGGGTCTGAAGGGTGGTGGTGGTGGCGTTTGCTTGGTGTGCTGAATCTGCTGACCAGGGTTCGAGTCTCTGAAATAAATATTTGCAACGATTTGTTTTTGGAGCGACCTCTTTTTTATATTTTTATCTTGCGGAGAAAATAAATGGAGCAATTTATTATGACTCGAAATTAGTGTTTGCCGCTGCGCCAGGGCTTTTTTTAACGTGCAGTTGTACACAAAATGTGCAGTTCTAAATGGATATATGCAGTCGTAAAAGCACTTATGTGCTGTTAAAACTAGCAAAAAAGGCTATTTTCCTCCGATTGGGAGTAATTTACCATGGAGGATGGGAAAGGAAAGTACATGTAGGGGTTGTGCAGTTCTAAAAATTTCTTTAAAACAGCCCTGCGCTGCGCCAAACTCCATGCAACAGAGATGCAAGTATAAATACTTGATTAAAACTAAAGAGATTTAGGCAAGCACTGGAAGTGAGGTTTTATTTTTTATTCTGTAAGAATTTAATCTCGATGATGGAGATACATAGTTATGGTCGCACCAAGAGGAGGGCGCAGGACAGAGAAGGTTGGAGGAAGTCGGAGGGGAACACGAGGTCGTCCATGTCACAAACCTGCTCAACATCAAAGGACTGAAGAAGAAGAATTTAATGTATTAAATTATGTATGTGTGTGTATGTATGAGAGGGAGACAGAGAGAGAAGAGCGAGAGAGAGAGAGAGACAGACAGACACACAGACAGACATACAAACATACAGAGAGATACATGGAGACAGAAAGAGAGGGGCAGAGAGGGAGGCAGAGAGAGAGAGAGAGAGAGAGAGAGAGAGAGAGAGAGAGAGAGAGAGAGAGAGAGAGAGAGAGAGAGAGAGAGAGAGAGAGAGAGAGAGAGAGAGAGAGAGAGAGAAGTGGAAAAGATAATCAGACGGACAATGGAATTGGAAGATGACGAGTACAATAATTATAGGCCAAACTCCAAACTGTTGCATGGAATCATATGAGTGTGCGTAAACAATTCAGCTAATCGCCTAAGTAGACTCTCGTAAATAGTAGAAAGCTGTTGAATCTGTAGAAGATCCGTAACGGAGTGGTAATCCGTTCAATTATATTCAAATTCTCAACCTTGAAGATTATTTTGATCCGTTCGTCTATCACTGGAGTCGTATGTGTCAGTATGATGCTGTCGTAAATCCAGTACGTTAAATTCGCTACAGCCAAACAGAGAATAACCGTCTTCAGAATCTTCTCCTGGCAGAGATAACGTGGCTGACTTCGCTGTCTCTCCGTTAACCTCCAGCGCTCCGATAAGAAGATGAAGGGTGCTTGAAGGATCGACTGCATCAAGTTGATCAACCCACCGGAAATCTGAATAGCTGGGAAGACAGACTGCGGCAGATCTGTGTAGGATACGGCAAACGCTGTAACGTTTATAAGCTTGTACACGAGTGGACCAAATACAGATATAAGCACAAGCCCATCAAGTCCGTGTAGTTTCTTTTCTTGAATTTCAAAACCATAACCACACACGTATCCAACGACTATCAGGACATTTATCAGCATGTAATTGATCATGGCATACGTATCAAAAATACTTCCCCAATTCAAGTAATCAGTTTCAGTTTTGTTAGGAGCGCTTGCGAATGAATTGATAAAGGCCAGATTGGTGTAGAGAAAGCTTGCCAGTAAACCGATTCCGATGATAAACATTGAAAGCAGAGATCCTAATCGGAGACCAGGATGCCCAGACGCATAAACCGGGTCCGATTGGTCGCTGGATGTTGACAGTTGCTCAGTACCGACTGCATTTTCCTCAGGTCTTTGAGATTGATGAACAACGATCAGGCCATTTCCGGTTGTCTCGGATGCAGGGGGAAAGCCCTCGGATCGTTCGGTGGTTGTGGGGTCCCCAGAGCACCCAACTTTCCGCTCTGCACTGCTGAGGAATTTCGTGAGAAGAAACTCCCCAACAAGCAAAGAGAATTCAATGACAAATGGATACAGATAGCGAATCGTAGCGCGCATTACTTTGTGGGCACTGCTGGTTTGATTTACACACGTTTGCCAATTCTCCGGCATCTTAATATGACTCTGCGTGTGACAAATTTCGTATGAGCACTTTTCTTCTCCATCCATATGTCCGTCTTGCTCTGTCGCCTCAGAGATTAAGGACAGGAACCAGAGGCCGAGATTTCCTGCCATGATGATCATTATTCCGCCACGAACCATTCCGCTTTCTTTAAATTGAGTTTTGTGGAACTTGCAGCAGAATGCGAGTTCAGCTGCCATGAACAGAATGCGGATCAGATGATAGAAGAAATCAACAAAATATTCTCTGTAGCACTCATCTCCACAGAGTCTCCATATGTCTTCACAGCCAGCTGCAGCAATGATCTTCGAGAGGTCGAGAATGCAGGCGAACGGGAAGAAGAAAGACATACCAACGATGGAAAGATAATCTCGTAGGATGTACTTGATTTTGCCGCCGACAACATTTCCATTGTCTCCACCATGTCCATTGTCTCCATCGTGTCCATTGTCTCCAACATGTCCATTGTCTCCATTGGGTTGTTCTGTTATCACGTCTTTGTGAAGAAACATGGCGCCTATTACCAGAATCCCGACAAGCATATAAACGATGAGAATGTCTTGAGATGCTTGACTCGGGTTCTCGTAGTTTTGGATCATGAACGGAGACAGAGACTGAGAAAACGTAACGGAGACCAAGACGAGCATAATCGATATTAGCAAGATAGACATCATCTGGTTCTTTCCTCGATCCATTCCGTTGACATTGGACATCATACTACTTTCACCTTCATCATTTTGTTGATCTTGGTCTCTTACCATAATATTATCTTCTATCTCCTGTTCTTGCCTTACAGCTGGACTCTCCTTGGTGAACGTTGAATGTGTTCTGGTATCCGTGTCCTCCTCGTTGTCCAGCAGTGAAGCACACTGATCGTCGTCATGAGTTCCATATTTATCCGCTGACATGGTTCAATTGAATGAATTCATATAATTTATCAGATTAAAAAAACAGCTAAACTGTTGCGTAAATCGGCTAGAAAACGTTAGTCCGAATTTGCGAAGCTTCTATTTTTTTCTGTGTAAGATTTTCGGGATTTCAGCAACATGAGTCTTAACGTAGCTGAAGTTTCACGAAACTCTCAGTACTCCAAGCCAAACAACTATGAGCACCGTGATGTTACAGTATTAAGCTGATTCATTTCTACCTATAGGCCTACACCAGAGTGCAAGTCACTAATGTTTATAGCGTCACACCAAGCATGGTGTGTCGATCAGAAAGACGAATCAATCCCGCAAGATACTCCGTGCAGTTCTCCAAATGACCAATTGTCTTTCTACCTCTGTTCATTGGTGAAAATTATCAACATCCTGAAAGAGAAGCGGCAGAATCCGGAGTCATACAGACGACCAAACACTTAATTAGCTTTGCTTGGGTTTTACCCAAAATGATGATACAAGTCTTCTACAAATAGCAGCCTGGCATTATTGGCCAATAAAACCTTCTGATGGCAAATTTTCGCTTTTGAATTTTTGGAAACCATCGGAGAAACAAATGTCTTGTAGGCCTACATCATCACCCAGTTTAATTATGACTGCCGCAGCTCTATTAGCAACAACAACCACTTATATCAATTAGTCATAAACGAGCCTGCACAAGTAGTACACATAGGCCTAACTTTTGCCCGATTGTAGAAGGCGCTTTTTCGTTGAAGCCTTGCACCCAACAATCCTATAGTCATTAAAATTCATTATGCACACACAGAGAATAAACCTCATGACAATTTTTTGATATTAGGCTATGAGTTCTATTCTTGGTGCATGCGTGCTTTTTGATCATGAACTCGTATCAAATTGTTTTAAATGAGTTTTATTCCCGGTGCATACATGAAGATTAGGACTGCTACTATTATTCATTATTCGTTTAATTTAATTGATTAATTTTCGGCTTGCCCGATTAGTTTTATTTCTTAATAGATGTGTTACCCGGCGTTGCCCGGGAAATTTAGAATTTTAGACACTACTCCACTGTGGTACCCATCGTTGACCGCTAAATTTCGGGTTTTCGCCAACCCTCCACCCCACCCCCGCTTCCCCAAAAAGCCAAACGTGACCCGCCCCTGCGGGACGCTACGGAAATTATTACTGGGCGTGTATGACGTCATGCGGACTGTAGACTCTTTACTAAAGCGTTAGCGTGAGCGATTGATAAAATCTGTCCTAAAACGCTAAAAACGCGAGTTCTAAGTGAATTAAGAGCTGAAAATAGTCGCGTTGACCTTAAAGTTCGTGTAATAATCAATTGCAAATTTTTTTATACCGACGCTCTGCCATTTCAGAGCCTTTTCTGTTACGAAGAGTCAAAATCCGTACAAACAAACAAACATATGGAAGGACAGACTTTCGGAATTATAATATAAGATTTCATGATGTCAAGCGGCCTATTTCCGGTGTAGGTCTAAGCATCATGGTGAACAATGGTGATGTTGAAAGTATGAAAAATTAAGCAATTGGGGGTTAATTTTTCATTCACTATAGGCCTACATCTATATGTGCCTATGGGAAAGTCGAAGATGGAGATGATGCGTGTGTCTTCATTGCAACGAGCAATTGTATTTAAGTTCTTTGTAGAAGAAACTCTGCGGTTACATTTGGACATAATTATTATACCAAATTAATCGAATTTTATTTAGTTTCTTCAATATTTTAAATGATGAATTGCCTAATTATCGCCTGCTCGTGCATTTGTGCAATTGCTGGCCTAATAATATTTTAGGTCAAATGAATTGCCCTAATTATTATTATTATTATTATTATTATTATTATTATTATTATTATTATTATTATTATTATTATTATTATTATTATTATTAATATTATTATTATTATTATTATTATAATTACAGCTATCAATAATTAAGCTCTAGCTAAGTATTATATGAAAGCATGCATGAATAATAATCATGGAAGAGAGAGATTATATTAGAATAATATTAGTTTTTCTGACTTTTCTGGATCCTTTTTCGCTGTACTAAGTGTCTCATGATTGTAGGCCTATCATTAGACATTTGTGTGCACTAAACAAATTATTCATTTTTTAGTGCACACAAATGTCTAATGATAGGCGTATACAATATGAACAGGATGTTATCTAGAATTCTGATAGATTTCTTTATTACCGTGTCATGAAACAACAGTAGCCTACCATGAACAATAGCAAGCAGGATATTAGGCCTATGTAGGCCTAGTCATGTAGCTTTCCGGAAAAGTATTTTGCTGGAAAGTTTCCGAAGAACCGGAAAATGCATTTAACTCAGAAAATATTAGAACTTCACTGTCAGAAAGTTTTATTATTGTTTAAACTCCTTTTATTTACAGTACTTCTGTCGTTGCGAACAGTGGCGGATCCAGAAGGTTTCAATGGGGGGGGGGGGAATTCGGGAGGGTGGTGGACGAGCGCAGGGGCTTCTATCCCTATACATGGCGGGCGCAGCTTGCGCCCAGTGAAAAATAGGGGGGAATCAGAAGACAGCCAAAATTCACGTCGGTTGGGGGGGGGGAAGGTAGGACATAGAGGGCAGCGTTCAATCTAGGCATCACTAGGAGGAAGATCCCCCAGAAAATACTTCCCTCCATATAAATTTGGACAAAATGGTAGGCCAAATAGTTTTTTTTAGCAAAATGTATACACTTTCTACACTTTGAGTTTTTAGTTAGGCTACTATCTGCATTTTTGAATTACATGAACTGCTATAACAGCTATAATATACTATAAAAATTTCCTATTACATGATTATAATTATGTTTTTACTATTTTACTAAATAAAACAATCTTATTATAATTGAAAAAATAATGCTAATACAAATACTATTTTGCACAACTAAATGGCTTCTCTCCAATGTTATCTTTCAAATTTCAGACAGTCAAATTTGGTCCTTGAACACTTAGTAAAGCAACATCATTATTACGTGGGCTTAGGCTACAATGTAGAACGTATACGTTGTATTTTATTGTATTGCATTGTGCTCTAAAAATTTATGTAACGCCTCTCGAGTGCACACTGATCAGAGGCGCAAAAAAGCTGCTCAATTTTGGCAGCAATTCCTCCACTGAAACAGTAGAGTAAGTTTGCTAAGAGGACAGCTTAAAATGCTGAAATTGCAAAGCGGAAATCGCAAAAATTTCTTATGGGGAGGGGCACATTCCCTCCCCATACCAGGTCCTTCTTGGCGCTACACATGCTTCGGCGATCGTCTGCTGGATGCTCGTTTGTCCCCTCCAAACAAACCTTCTTTCCCACACTAGAGGAAGGCATGTGCTAGATGTGCATACATAGAGGAAGGCAGGTCCAGTAAATGGGGGGGGGGAAGAAGATGGATTGCGCCCGGTTGCTTAGGGGGGATAGAAGCCCCTGGACGAGCGGCCGAAGGCCGATCGCCGTTGCGCGTAGCGCCGAGAGGATGAGGGGGAGGAGTTTGGGGAGGTGATGTTCCCCCTCCCCAACCAGAATTTTTTTAAATTTCCGCACTGCAATGGCAGCATTTTAAGCTGCCATCTAAATGAAATTGCTCCACTACTTAAATGCTGACAAACCAAGCAAGAACTACCAAGCCATCAGAATTGGTAATGATGTTGCTTCACTAATAAAATAAAATAAAATTTATTGATCCCATCAACGTACAAGAATTTCTGATCACATAATATAATAGCAAATTACATACAAGGCTTACACAGTAATGCAATGAGGAGATTTAATAACAAATTAAGATTATGTGTGCCAGCAGATTAATAAAGCAAAAGCGATCAAAGCACATTGAGTGATTGGGAACTGCAGGCCCACCTAAGGGGCAAAGTCACGCTAAGAGGGGGACTATTTAGCTTGGTATAGAAATAAAAACTTGAAGATGACATAAACTTTCAGCACGATAGACAGAGAGAACACAAAGCTTAGTGACAACAATAAATATGCTCTAGGAAACACAATAGTTGAAGACAAACTTAGCTAACTTAACTAACAAATTAAAATACAAGCTCCAATGTGTGTGCTCCTAAAGTACGCTTAAAACACGAGACACTAGCAGAGGTACGGAGGTTTAGAGGTGGGTTGTTCCATGACAGTGGGCCCTGAAACTTTATGGATAGTTTACGGATATTAGTTCTTGTAAAGATTAATTTATAATCCGGCTTATTTCTTGTGCCAGGATTAAACTACTTGAAAAGATAATGTATACTAGATTATGTGACTATAACCTATAATTATGTTGAAAAAAACACTCTTTACATATCACAGCACAGATTTCAACCAGGACATTCGACTGCAATGTCGCTATTACATATTAAAGACAACATATCTGCAGTTATAGATCGCAATGAGTTTGCCATAGGAGTCTTCGTCGACGTAGCTAAGACTTTTGACACGATAGATCATGTCATATTATTTAAGTGACAACTTATTTGCTTTGAACCAGTTACTCGTAGCCCTTAATTCTTCATTAGCTGACTCAAATAATTGGTCACAAGAGGCATGGGATAAGAAAACATTTGTATCTTCAGCAAACAGGATATAATGTAGTAGAGTAGAAGAGTTGGGGAGGTCATTTATGTATAATTATGAAAAGAATGGGACCAAGAATGGCGCCCTGGGATTGGGAACTCAAAATCGAATGGGTAAAAAGTCAGATAGTGAATTGTTACATAAAACTTGTTGCTGGCAAGATGTTATATAGCTTGTGAACCAATTCAGAGCAGTACCCCTAATTCCGTAATGTTAAAGTTTAGCCAATAGTAGCCTATCTTATTGTCGACCGTATCAAAGGCCTTAGGAAAATGCCTAATGAGCATTGGTTATTATCAAAGGCAGCTGAGATTTTGTCTTGGATATCAAGTAGGTACATAGAAGTTGAGTGTGCCGGTTGGAATCCATGTTGCAGAGGGTACAAGATATTCTTCTGTTTAATATAAGAGAATAATTGGTCGTATTATACTCTTTCATGAAATTTGAAAAAGAAGAGTAGTATGGAGATGGGTCTGTAATTAGATGCTTCAGATTTGGTGCCTTGTTTGTAGACTGATAGCACCTTGACCATAATTTTTACTGCTAAAGGTACTATGCCTTTCCTTAGGAAGCAATTTATTACTTCAGAAAGTGGGTCAACCAACAGGTCAATGACTTGCGATGTTATGGAGGGATCAATATCATCAAAGCTTGAGCTGTGAGTGGTTTTAAGGGTTTTATTTATGTTAAGTGCTTCATACGGGTTGGTTGGAAGTAGGACTAAGGAACACATGGAAGAGGGAGGAATAAATGCTTGAAAATCTTTCTCAGAGGGATCAATCTTATCAGATAGAGTGTGGAGTTCGACGCTCCTGGTTGCTTGCGCTTCTGGTCTGGCACTACCGGGAGGGAGCCCCCTTGCCCCCGGATCTAGCATTTCCCGGTCTCCCGACCTTCCGCTCAGCGACAGGAACGCTTGGCCCAAGTTGAACTCCGGTGTAGTCTTCGGGGAGGCCAACGGGCGTGCTACTTCCGGTTGTTTGAGTACCCCCCCGGGTCTTACGATACGGGCCTCGCCTTCTTCAATCTCCCTATTCCCTTCCCTATCTCGGGTGGAATAACCGGCCTGGGAGGGGAACCCCAGTCTATCCAAATGAAAGTAGTCGGGCCTAGGTTTTCCCATCAACCTAGCACTCCGCCTACTGTCTGGCATAGGACCTGCGCTGGCTCCCTCTTCCTCATCTTGACAAGGTCCAGCCGAGTATGGCGCGGAAGGGCATTGCCCTACAATGGTTTCAGAGTCACCACCTGGGTCCGTCTGCTCACCTCGGTCTTGCCGGCTTTCTCTCACTTCCTCTACCGCCCATCGCATCTCAGCCCGACGGTCATCTAGTTCGGCGCTCAATCTCGCCCACCTGTCCCGAACATCGTCTTGCTCGGCGAACACGACTTCCATCTCATTTGAGATATCCATTATCCTTCCTTCTATCTGTCTTTGGCGTCCGTCTACCTGTCTCACACTATCATCGATCTGTCTCACACTATCATCGATCTGTCTCACACTCCCGTCGATCTGTCTCACACTTCCTTCGATCTGTCTCTGTCGTTCGTCCACCTGTCTCACACTTCCTTCGATCTGTTTCTGTCGTTCGTCCAATTGTCTCACTTTAGTATCAATGCCTTTCACTCTACTGTCTACGCTCGACAGCGTTTGACTAATATTGGATAGCATCGCCATCAATCCTGCGTCCGTTCCAATCGGTCGTTGTCCTCCTTCCTCTCTTCTTTCCATATCTCTCTCGGTCTCGTCTCCGTCGTCAGTCACAGAAACTTTAGACATGACACTTCAAATAGCAAATGCTATATTGTTTAATACAAAATACAATGAAAAGTCACAATACTAAATAGCGCAATATAATACTCAACGGCTAAAAATACATTCACTCCACATATATTCGTCTCTATAACTATAGGCAACGGCTGATCAAGGTAATTTCTGGTCTGGGTTTTTCCCTTACTAATCAAACATTCACGGCTGAAGGTCTAGTTCATAACATACCGCTGAGCTCGTAGTTTACTGTCTTCCACGATCTCGACGTTAATGTCCTCTTTCTCCGCTTGAATCACTGAATAATCCTGAGTCCTTCTCCTTGCTTCCTGCTGCAACGTAATTTAGATCCTTGTCGTCGTAATCGCCAATTCGTCCTTTCGTTTCCTCTCTTCGTCGTCGTTACTCAACCACTTCGTTCGGCTGAGTCTCTCTTCGGTCCACTTCACTTCAATAATCGCACTAATCCTTTTAACGTCGTTCTGATGTCGGCATCCAAGAAGACGGGCTTCGTTTCGCATACTTTTCGACGAACAATCCAACTTTAATCACATAATTTAGAGCGCAACTTCCACGAAGAATCCAACGTCAACAGAGCGAGCGAGAGCGAACGAACAAGCCCTGATTGCTTGCTCTCGTCCCTTTTAAACACTTTCCATGCTGAGCTAAGCAGAAATTCAGCATTTGCACGGTCTCTCTTCCTTTGACTCCTTGCCTCTGTCTGTTGTACGTGCCGCGATCCTGGTCTGTCAGCCACGCCACCACGTCTAGAAATCGCTGATGCAGCGGGTCCTGGTACAACCTCGTCAGCATGGTCTACTTAAATCAGCTGTCTGCCTTCCCACATATCACCACACACATCCATACACATACACACATAGTTAACGATAATTGCTATTAAAAGGCGCTATATCAAGTGCAATCTTATAGAATCGCACACTCTCCTCTTCTCACAAAAAGACCGAGACCACGAGGTCTAATTTTAGTTAACGATGTGTCCTCAAATATTATCAAACCCTATTCTAACATCAAAATCAATGCAGTCAGCCCTATATAGCTAAGTGTAATCACAGTCCCTATTTTACTCTTAACACAATATACGTTGCAATGTCTTCAGCAATTACATGACCTTAAATAGTACTTCAATGTTCTTACAATTCAATCACATCAATCAATTCGACAATAATCCATCAATCAAGGCAGTTCATAAATCAATCAATGCCTGTTACAATCACTCAATGTTCTCTATTAATAACTGTTCACCCTATTTACTTCAGTAAACTTCTCACAGTTATGTCACAGTTCATTTCCACTCATAATAATTCAAAGTAAACAAGAATACACATATGCATGCACTACAAATAACGACTTGGCTTTCGCTTCGATCGATTTTCTCGTTTGTACGCTGACGATCGGATAATAATAATAGAAAACAGAGTCCCAACCGTTGAATCATCGAAGACGGCCGATGGCGACTGGTATAGGTAACCGTCGAGTCTGGTTCAGTTGGTGAAGAGAACGTCCCAAGCCCAGTTGGTGCGCCAGATGAAGTATAAGCTCAGCACTATCACTTCTACGGCCCAGGCGTTCATGGCCGCCTCTCGTAATATGTCGCCAATGCTTCCTAGGAATTCCATTTCGGTCGCTGGAAGATTCTGATGGGTGAAACGAAGAATCACCTGTACTGCCAGGCACCAGATGTCGTAGTTCCAGGGTAAGGGTTGATCCTGCGACGGAGGTGCTCCCGAACGTCGTGTAGTCGTCTCTGGCCGTGTCACTGCCACAACTCCCAGTCGTTGGTTCCAGGTTTGTAGAACTTCTCTCGCATTTGGAGTTCGCGTCAGAGTGTAGATAGAGAGTAGCATGACCGGAATCACGTCTCGTTCTATCCCGAGGGGTGGAACGCTTTGGTGAAGTCGTTCGACATCCCGGTGGGCCAGGCTTGGTGTGCCCACCTCCATCATCTTTTCGACCATAAGGTAGAGCAGTCCAGTGGAGTGGCTTCGCCAGGAGGGTAGGTTAGTAGGACGCCTCTCGCCTCTCCCTGATGTGCAGGTCCAGATTCCGTTGTCGTGGGATGTTGTTTCAGACCTCGTCGCCGTAGATATGTCAGATAATGGCAGTTCATCTTCTTCCACGTCAGCGTTCTTGGGCGTGCTATGAGAGTTTCCCAATCCAGCCAGAAAATCGTCAAAGGACGTGCTTGCGGTGTCTCCCGTTGCCATTCCCAACAACGCTCCAATCATAAGATTTTCCTCGTTATCCGACATTGTTCGTTTTCTTCCTTTCTTCCTTTATTACTCGATTAACGATAATCGCCTCCGCTTAATTCGTTGGCGGCTGACGCTGAACTACCCCACAGAGCTCGTCTTTTGTCTTAATAGACCCTTGTTCACACCTCCCGCACCCATATACAACCTCACTTTGTTAAGTGGCCCTAAGTACCACTCCTCCTACAAATTGCCATGTAGGTATAAAACCATATGTCATTGTCATCTTCTTCGCTCCTCCCGCTTCAGCGACGATAGTCGGTTGGTTGCAGCATCACACTTCCCTTCTCAAATTCCGCTTGCTGTCCATCAACCTCGGCGTCGTATCTGTGGTTGCCCCACGGCGTACCCGTGGCCTAATTTGTTCGCCATCCCCATAATCGTTTTGATCCAGATCTGTTTCTGTCCTTCGGCCTACTTCTTTTTCACATTCGTAATACTCTAATAATCGTTCTACAGTTTTTCTTCTTTTTTCTACTAATTACATCTCGTGCAGCCTTATCCTTCTACTTCTTTTATGGACGGCTGTCCGGCACAAATTGTTTTCAGTCTAGGCCCACTGGTGGAACGGTATCATCGTCCTCTTTAGTGGCCCAAAGTACACGTCCTCCTCTCCCCATCCGTCTATTCGTGTAGCTCCCATGGAAGTCCAGGGCTGACGATAGCCTTGCTTCCTCGCAGCTCGTCCGATGTCAGACTTCCTGTCGACTCCATTCCGCTTCCTGTTACTGTAGCTCCTCCCTCGTAGTACTCTGAAACATCTCGCTGTCCCTCCGGTACTGTCTTCCTCTTCCCACAGTGCCGCAGTGTCTATTTCCAAGTCACTGAACGGTGGAACGATAACGTCTCTATCCTCCACCACCGTACCACAGCGAGGTTCCGTGTTCAGAAAATGCAGATCGGCTCTCCTTCCCATAATTTCAATCCATTTTTGTCTCATATTCCACACAATGTGTTGGTCAGCCATCCATTTGTATCCCAACAAAATTTCGTCTACTTCCGGTGTCACTAACGCATCCACGTAGAATATTCGACCAACCATCTGTAGTGCTAGTCTAGTTCGTCCCAGAACAGTTATTGGAGAATTGTTCGCTGCATATATAGTATGATGTGACGGCCTGATGTCAGCGTCTCTGACTAATCTTGCTGGCGCTAGAGAAATGTGCGCTCCAGTGTCTAATAAACAATCCTGCCAGTGCCCGTTCAACTTCATTCTTAAATATGGGCTGGTTGAATTCGGTACAAAGCGTACATTGTGCGTCTGTGGTTCCTGCTCAAAGTATTGTTGTTCGTTTCTCCAATTTCCGTTTGCATTTCTCTCGTTTTGCATCCTGTGTGGACAAAATCTTATCAAATGTCGGCCCTGACAAAAAAAACAGCGACGTGTGTCGTAGTGAGGCTCTTGGTGATGATGGTATCTCCGTTGTTGATAATTTCTATGTTGATTATTATTGTAGCGTGGCGCGTAGTACATATCATTATCGTTCCTCGGGGGTCGTATCGTTCTGACGTCATTCCATCTCTGATTTGTTTGGCCGAAATTTCTCTGTCTATTTCGGTTCCAATTATTGTTGTAGCGCCGTCCGTTGTCTCTTTCTGAATCCTCGTCATTTTCTGTTAACCTTCTCACGCGATCATTTCCTCTGTTTCCGTTTCCCCAATTTCCATTTCTTTCCGCTTGCTTGTAACTGTGTAGCCTCAACGCTATCTTCACAGCTTCCGTCAATTTATGTGGCTCTTTTTCTTGTACCTTAAGCGATAATTGTCTGTCCTCCATGGCGTCTAGAAAAGCTTTTACGGCTATCATGTCTCCCTGAGCTGACGGTTTTCCTGGATACGCTAGCATCATAAGTCTACCTATTTCAGTTCCGAGTTGGCCCAAATCTTCATTTTGTTTTTGTCTCTTGGAGTTTAGTTGAACTTGGTACATTACTTGTTGATCTCTTGTACCATACCTGGCTTCAAGGTGTTTTAAAAGTTCCTCTGCAGAATCCAACTCTTCGATCTCTCCGTCTGGAATCACATAAGCTGCTTCGTCTATCAGAGCGCACGTCAAATGATTCAAACTGTCCATTGCTGTCCATCCATTCTGACGTCGACACACATGGAAACGGCGTAGAAAAGTAGCCCAATCTGTTTTTCCATTGTAGTAACCTAGTTTGATCTGACTGTTCTTGCTTGTAGAGCAGTTGTGTGCCTTTTCAACGACAGGTTCCGAAACTGTTTCTGTAGTAGGCCTAGTCCTATTGTTGATTTCGCTTGCTGTAGTCTGCGTTGCAATCGAAATTTTCGGAGTGAAGGTGTAGGTTTGAGATGCTGGTTGATATAGTTGTGCAGCCATGTTATTCAGTCGTAATGGTATTGTACTTGGATAGACACAGTTCCTTGAACTCGTCGTCGTCGTTCCAGTTGTCAAACACGATCCATATAAATTATGTGTTTGTGAAGGCAACAAATACTCATTTCGCCCCCTGGTGAATGCATTGGAAACATTCGCCATATTGCTCGTTGGGATGCCAAAATGATTTTCAAAATTTTGATTAAGTTGCCCATAGTTAACGTTACGTTCAACACCATCAAAAACAACATCATCATAGTTCTCATACATCCGTTCATCAAATCTTAATTGTCTTCTGTCTTCTCGTCTGTTCGTCGTATAATTTCCTCGTCTGTTTTCATTACAGTCGAAAATCATTCTTAATCGTTCTGTCTCTTCATCAAATTCATCTATCCCTCCCTCTCTATTCCTTATTTCTCTTTCGTTTCTTCCTTCTCTCCTTCCTAACTCTTGATCGACATCCTCGCCGCCATTGTGGAGTTCGACGCTCCTTGTTGCTTGCGCTTCTGGTCTGGCACTACCGGGAGGGAGCCCCCTTGCCCCCGGATCTAGCATTTCCCGGTCTCCCGACCTTCCGCTCAGCGACAGGAACGCTTGGCCCAAGTTGAACTCCGGTGTAGTCTTCGGGGAGGCCAACGGGCGTGCTACTTCCGGTTGTTTGAGTACCCCCCCGGGTCTTACGATACGGGCCTCGCCTTCTTCAATCTCCCTATTCCCTTCCCTATCTCGGGTGGAATAACCGGCCTGGGAGGGGAACCCCAGTCTATCCAAATGAAAGTAGTCGGGCCTAGGTTTTCCCATCAACCTAGCACTCCGCCTACTGTCTGGCATAGGACCTGCGCTGGCTCCCTCTTCCTCATCTTGACAAGGTCCAGCCGAGTATGGCGCGGAAGGGCATTGCCCTACAATGGTTTCAGAGTCACCACCTGGGTCCGTCTGCTCACCTCGGTCTTGCCGGCTTTCTCTCACTTCCTCTACCGCCCATCGCATCTCAGCCCGACGGTCATCTAGTTCGGCGCTCAATCTCGCCCACCTGTCCCGAACATCGTCTTGCTCGGCGAACACGACTTCCATCTCATTTGAGATATCCATTATCCTTCCTTCTATCTGTCTTTGGCGTCCGTCTACCTGTCTCACACTATCATCGATCTGTCTCACACTATCATCGATCTGTCTCACACTCCCGTCGATCTGTCTCACACTTCCTTCGATCTGTCTCTGTCGTTCGTCCACCTGTCTCACACTTCCTTCGATCTGTTTCTGTCGTTCGTCCAATTGTCTCACTTTAGTATCAATGCCTTTCACTCTACTGTCTACGCTCGACAGCGTTTGACTAATATTGGATAGCATCGCCATCAATCCTGCGTCCGTTCCAATCGGTCGTTGTCCTCCTTCCTCTCTTCTTTCCATATCTCTCTCGGTCTCGTCTCCGTCGTCAGTCACAGAAACTTTAGACATGACACTTCAAATAGCAAATGCTATATTGTTTAATACAAAATACAATGAAAAGTCACAATACTAAATAGCGCAATATAATACTCAACGGCTAAAAATACATTCACTCCACATATATTCGTCTCTATAACTATAGGCAACGGCTGATCAAGGTAATTTCTGGTCTGGGTTTTTCCCTTACTAATCAAACATTCACGGCTGAAGGTCTAGTTCATAACATACCGCTGAGCTCGTAGTTTACTGTCTTCCACGATCTCGACGTTAATGTCCTCTTTCTCCGCTTGAATCACTGAATAATCCTGAGTCCTTCTCCTTGCTTCCTGCTGCAACGTAATTTAGATCCTTGTCGTCGTAATCGCCAATTCGTCCTTTCGTTTCCTCTCTTCGTCGTCGTTACTCAACCACTTCGTTCGGCTGAGTCTCTCTTCGGTCCACTTCACTTCAATAATCGCACTAATCCTTTTAACGTCGTTCTGATGTCGGCATCCAAGAAGACGGGCTTCGTTTCGCATACTTTTCGACGAACAATCCAACTTTAATCACATAATTTAGAGCGCAACTTCCACGAAGAATCCAACGTCAACAGAGCGAGCGAGAGCGAACGAACAAGCCCTGATTGCTTGCTCTCGTCCCTTTTAAACACTTTCCATGCTGAGCTAAGCAGAAATTCAGCATTTGCACGGTCTCTCTTCCTTTGACTCCTTGCCTCTGTCTGTTGTACGTGCCGCGATCCTGGTCTGTCAGCCACGCCACCACGTCTAGAAATCGCTGATGCAGCGGGTCCTGGTACAACCTCGTCAGCATGGTCTACTTAAATCAGCTGTCTGCCTTCCCACATATCACCACACACATCCATACACATACACACATAGTTAACGATAATTGCTATTAAAAGGCGCTATATCAAGTGCAATCTTATAGAATCGCACAAGAGCTTGTGCCAATCCGGTGAAATGTGCATCAAGCTGCTTAGCCATACATAAGCTTGTGCCAGTCCGGTGAAATATGCATTAAGCTGCTTATAGGAATAACGGTAAAATCGCCGTTCTTATTGAGTTGATTAATGAAATAAAAAGTTAAACATGGGAGAAGAATTTGATATAATAAATGTCCCATCTTTGGGACCCCTGTGTCCCATCTTGGGCACCCCGGTGCCCATGGGACGATTTGTGATTCAACAAAAGTTCGCTATCTCGACGGAGCCATAGGGGAGAATGTCCTGGTTTGAGACAGGTCCTGCATTGGGACAGTGGCGGTACAGAAGGCGTCTCTATATATTATCGCGTGTGAAAATAGCCAGGGAACGTATTTTGATGTGGGGGAATGATCATACGTCTTATCCTGCAATAAAGAAGACGTTTTACAGAGATATTGGAATTTTTAATTTTCGGGCTAAAAATAAATTTTTTTACTCACTCAGTCTCAACCACTGCATCAAATGTCTAGTGCTAATTTAGCTCAAACTATTAGTAAACTGCTTAGGACAGATCATTGCAAAGCATATGGTGAAATTTGGGGGTCATTCATTGAGTACATTTTTTATTATCTCAAAAGTAGTGCCCTGGTCATTGATGGCCTGCATTGGGACATGCGCACATGGCCTGCATTGGGACTATCCCAATGCACGAAATAAATTCATCCTAGGAAATTAAACTTAAATGGTTTTACTGTATATTGTGTGCAACAGAATGCTATCAGGATGGGTAGAGATATGTTACGTTGCACTCACTTGAAATTGACCCGTAAGGCTATTTTTAAGGTTATTTTTATTAGGATTACATGGGTCTATGGAAGCTTGTTCGCATTGATTAAATTGTTGATGATAATATTGTTTAATCTACTCCAGTCACTCATTTAGATATTATGGCCTGCATTGGGACACATTTTTTCACAACGGAAAATTGTAAATTTTTTAGGTTTATTCTTGTGATAATATTGCAATAAAATCAGTTTCGATTCATGAAACATTGCTGTTTCGGACAATATCAACAAAATACATGTACTACAACTAACACAGATTGTATGCCACAAAATGTAAAATTTGCCCCAATGCTGGACATTCTCCCCTACATTGTTTTCTTTCAAATGATATGCCAGATATTGGTTGAAGGATTAGTTTAAGGGAAGGAAGAAGTTGCAAATATGTAAGTCATCAGCAAAGGTGATTTGGAGCAAATATTGTGAATCGTCCAGTCTTGGGGCACCCTCCCCATACTCATGATTGTATTCTGCACCATAGCTACTCATTCTGTAGCCTGTCCGAGTCCCTATGCGTGCCAAATTCATAGCGCAAAGCTTCTTAAAAGGGGTCATAATTTATAGGCTAAGGCTAAGCCTAACTGTAACATTATGTCATATCTATGTCGAATATAATCGCCCATATATATATATATATATATATATATATATATATATATATTGCGCAGAGCTACATGTACACGGATGCAATTGCAGGGCAGGACATCACCTCCATTCGCAAGGGGGCGAACTGACCAAGCCGCTGAGTTAGAGGACACTAAACTTTGATAAACGAACGAATTTCTAGATCAACGCAACTACTTCCTGCTTGATTCGTGTTGACACTTCGGTTGCCTTTGTGCGCGCTTAAGTATTAGTCCAGGCATTTATATAGCGCCTTTCAATGAACCATCTATCGTCGGTGTAAAATGATGTTGATTTGACGAGAACGAAGCGATCGTCGTCTTTAGTTTCGTTTTTTCTGCACGAAAATGCTCAAAAGTGTATTTCTCATCTTTCCTGGTCTTTGTCTGACTCTCCTTCGCTCCTCTTCTCTGTCTGTCGGTCCAGCCCTCTCTCTGTCTGTCTGTCTGACACTCTCTCTCTCTCAATATATATATATATATATATATATATCATATTCGTCTCAGTCTTTGTTACCTAATTTAGAATCGATTTCTTCGATGTCGAGGCCTCGAGGATTCTCAGAACTATCGAAGTTTTTTGTCGATTTAACGGCTGAACAATCGTCGTCGTAATTTGGTCGAAAGAAGCCTTGGTCTATATATAATATCGACTGTGAAGACGAAGCTGGAACGCGTTTGCCGAAGGAAAGAAAACTACTGACCGTGAAATGAAGAAGATGCAAACAATCTCGTTAAAAAACGCATTGTCATAAAAGCGAGAGACCTCACAGGAGTCAGACTGCTGCGGGAAAAACACAGAATTTATTACACTAGATAATCATTTCTTTACAAGAAAGGCCATTAATTTCAGTCCAGTGCTTGATCTAGGCATCTCCAGGGGATAGCTCCCCCAACAATGACATCACCCGAACAATTTTCCTCTGAAAAATTTGACTGCTGCTGTTTACATGTAGAGTAGGCCTACATATATATATATATATATATATATATATATATATATATATATATATATATATGGCAAGAATACATGAACGAATACAATTCACAATAAACTAAGAAAGCGCGATATTATTCTATTTTATTACCATAATTATACGAGCAAAAAGTCATCAGGAAATTGAAGACTGAAATGAATGGCTATAAATTTTAAAAGTTGTCAGACTAAAAAAAGTTAATTAAAAAATCAGAGACATGACTGACAACACAGCATACAAAGTCCCGTGTCACTCTCTGTGAGCGCTATGCCGTGCATCAAACGGTCATTTACCTCCACCCCTCCCCCTAGCAGCTTAGCTAGATTCCCAGAGCAGGTGGAACTATAGATTAAACACCAGTCACAGTTGTTTCAGTTGAAGCAAGTTGCATCCCATCGTTCCATGCTCTGTAGGGTGAGTTAAAAAAAATTCAAAGTATGAACACCTATTCCAGTTGTTTTTTCTACAATTCTCATACTGATGCTCAACAGACCTACCACAAATGACCGCGTGTAGCCTAATTAGAATGGGCTTTACGACTGGTTAAGTTGATCCTGAACGTGTCTGAAAGCCATACAAAAATGCCTTGATACATGCATGCACGCAGTGTCACGTATATATAATAGCAGGGCTTTTTAATGTGCAGTTGTAGACTACACAAAATGTGCAGTTCTAAATGGATTTGTGCAGTTGTAGAAACACTTCTGTACAGTTAAAACTAGCAAAAATGGCCATTGTCCTCCGATTGGAAGCAATTTACCATGGAGGATGGGAGGGAAAATAAGGACTTGTGCAGTTCTAAAAATTCCTTTAAAACAGCTCTGGAGAATTATAGCTGAAACTCTTCCCGAGACAGTTGTTTTTGGCAGGTGTCCTATTCCGCCTAACAGAGTATGAAGTGCTTGGATGGACAGAGATAAGCCGCAGTTGAACTTGAACACGAATGTCTGCTGAGGCTCTGTAGGGACACACTTTCACAGTCCATTACCTGCTATTCATGCAGCATTGTGTATAGCAGTAAGAGACATTATAACGATATTGGATTCGTGCTTTGCGACGTGGAATATAATGGCACTTCCGGGTGTTAGGGCCAATGACCATCACTGCCGGCGGAGAGGATAAGAGGAGTCCGTTGTTCAAATGTAGAGATGAAGCTCTAGTTGTTATATATGCTTCATTTTTGAAGGTCAAATGCATTGTTCTGGATCCATTATGGCACCAGACGAGCTCGTTTATGTTACTTGTTGGTCTACTTTTTTCACATCGAGAGACGATTCAATGGTAATGTGATGGTAGAAAGATCAGGGCAATGCGGGGTCAATACCCGCCTCGATAGTTAGAGCTCAGCCTTAAATTTCCTATAGGGCAGGGGGCACAAGATGAGCAGGACCTAATCTGAGAAGGTTAACACGCAGGGCGAAAATACAGAACAACACTCAGAAGATTAGACGCTTCATCGAAAAATCATATAGGTCTGGCAAAAATTGTGTCATGGGCACGACGTTAAACTGCATCCATCCTCCGCCACTGGGAACCAACAACTTCCCTGTGCTGGTCCTAAGCCCGGACAAAGCAGGAAGGTTTGCCAGATGGGTGGCGATAGCTGGCAGTAAAAGACCAAGACGATTGAAATCCGCAAAAATCACGGCACAAGTGACATAGCGACTCAGATGCTTCAAGGTGTCATGATGTGGAGCAGACATGCACAGGCCGGTCAGGACAGACCGGTGGAGAGAGTCGGGGGAGAGCGTTGGACACATGCGGGCATTGACCCAGGTTGTCCTTCATGCCTCTTTCTTAATATTCTCTTTATTTAAACAAGGTGGTCTAGCTGCTCCAAGATGTTAATGGCAGTGGCGTAGGCAAGGGGGTTTCGGGGGTTAAACACCACATTGGCTCCGGAAAAGGTTTTTGAGGTTATTTTTCCATTTAAGTAAGAAAAAATAGCAAAAAACAGGGTTTCCGGCCATAAACCCCCCCCCGTCAAAAATTCCTGGCTACGCCACTGGTTAATGGTATGGAGCAGACCTGCTGGCCCGACCGGTTGAAGCTGGGCAGCATGACACGAGGCAGATTCAGACAGAGTGGCGTCGGACTCTTACGGGCATTGAGCCCAATGATATTGATGATGATGATGATGAAAAATTGTACAAATTTGCTGAAGGGGTCACTAGCCTACACACGCAACGCTGGCCATTTCTATTACATTTTCAACGGTGTCAGCTGCTGCTGTCGGGCAAATGCAAAAGTTGCCATAATTTATAGAGGGTTGACAAAAGGGTCACAAGTAAAATGTCACCAGGGATTGTAGAAAATGTACCACCATTTGACAAATCAGCTGCTGCCAGTTTGCCATCGGTGCGTTGGTCTTACAGTAGCTTCCAATGTGATAAATCGGTTGTTCCGAGTCGCTTATCAGTTATCAGCTTTTCCACAGGAATTTCCGACTGTCGGTTTAAACCGAATGCAGAAAGAATTGCACAAACAGGGATCAATAGCTCAAACGGTCCATTCGTTAACGCACATAAATAACTTAATTTTCTGTTGCACGCGTCGCCATTAAGGACACCGCGCGGTGGATGTCGGGACCATAGAGATCATGAACAAAAATAATTATAGCCGACACGGTCAAAAATAAAACTGAAACCACAGTATAAAATTGATTATTTATACTGTGCTGAAACCCTGACGGCTTAAGCCAATTATTCTAGACCAATGAAAAGATGCATTGTCTTGGTTTTTTTCACAGTGACATTTTGCGCAATATAGAAAGTCGTCTGCTGTTCATGCCGATGCTGACAGACACCTGACCGCTATAAATTTGCCTCCAATAATTAGATTTTATTGATTGCCTGCAAATAAATGAGTCGTCTCTTTTGTTGAATTATTGCCAGCACCTTGCAACAAATCACATTTAATCGCATTGCAGGCCCAGTGAATGACTGCTGCGGGAGAATAAACTTAATTTAATCTGTTACCGTTCACATAATAACGGCTATAATAAAAATTTACAATTTATATGGCGCCGTAACACGATCGTACCGTTACAAGAGCGACTCACAAACAGCTGTTAATAGCAAGCAGGATAAGTCTGAGGAGCAAATGAGGATTGACCTTTTTAGATTTAAAAGAGTCCAGTAATTTAGTCAGCCAATCAGATGGTGGGAGGGAGACTGAACGGGCATCTGCACCCAACAGACCGAGGACGCGTGCTGACCGAATCACGTCCTTATCCTCCGAAGGAATTAAGGTTCTGTCTTTTTATTATGCGATTTGAAGTCGCAGCCCTGCAGACGCGAAGAAACTAGTTCCGGTACAAAATAGTCCAGGGCTTTTTTAACGTGCAGTTCGACACAAAAAGTGCAGTTCTAAATGGATTCGTGCATTTGTAGAAGCACTTCCGTCACGTTCCGTGCAGTTAAAACTGGTAAAAATAGGTCATTTTCCTCAGATTGGGAGTGATTTAGGCCTACCATGGAGGGTGAAAAAGGAGAGAAGAGGTTGTGCAGTTCTAAAAATTACTTTAAAGCAGCCCTGAAATAGTCTCGCAATTAGCCTACTCGGGAATCGGGATCAACCGCCCCATGCAGCGATTTAAACACAAGGATACTATAGGCCTATAGGCCTCCGCCGCCGAAATAGTCACCGTTCGGCGTGAAATGGTCTACAGACGCAAAAAGTTTATATGAGCAGGGTAAACCGTTAGTTTACTTTGCTAAATAATTTACAAGAGCATGTAGGCCTAAGTAGCCTACATGTAATATAGGCTATACGCCACTTTTATACCAGAAAATTCCAATTTCTTTCGTTACGGAGTTTTAGCCAGAGGAGACTCTGTTGGGAGGGAAGGACTTATATTGGGAAGGGGCATTTTGTGTCGTGACACACTGACGCCGGTGTGGCATGAAATGATGTCCGGCATGAAATTATGTCCGGAAAGCGTTGCCATTGGTTCATGTGACCGATGACGTCAGATAGTAACTGTCAAACAAAGGTTATTTATAGAGCCGTGAGATCTTGTCCGGGAAAGACATACAATACCAAAGATAATAATTCCAGCGCAGCCTGTCCACCTAATAATAGACATCGACATCTATATTTAGAACTGGTTATTAACAGTAGCCACATATCGTTTTCGTTAGAGATCCAAAATACTAAAGATAATGATTCCAACATCCCATAAAAATTGGGAGCTATAATTACGAGAAATATGTTAAAATAAATTATTAGCCTAATCGCAAAGGATTGGCCATAGTTGGTGTTATTTTAGACCAAGAGCTAACTTTCACTCGGCATATAAACCTACTATGTCGAAGCTGTTACTACCAGTTACGTCAGCTTAAGGTGGTCTCCCGTTCTCTGTCTTTTAGTGCCGCCTCTACTCTTGTTCACTCTTTCGTAGTTTCCCGCCTTGACTACTGCAGCACCCTCTATCATGGACTTCCGGCTGACCGGATTGGCTGCCTTGAACGGGTCCTCCGCTCTGCGGCGCGACTTGTTGGCCATATCCCAAAATATGGCCATGTCTCATCCTATATGCGGGATACCTTACACTGGCTCCCTTCTCCTCAGCGGATTGCATACAGGGTCTGTGCGCTGGTTAGGCGGTGCATTGAAGGACTAGCTCCACCCTACCTTCGAGAATTCTGTTGTTCCACCTTGGGAGTTCAGCGTCGATCGACCCTTCGATCGGCGAACCACGCTGAGCTTCTGGTTCCCCGCTCACGGACTGCTATCCGACAGCGTTGTTCATTCTCTGTTGCAGGTCCTACAGTTTGGAATGGTCTCCCTGTTACACTGCGCTTAATTCCCAGGGGTCACTCCGCTCTGTTCCTTAAGAACCTAAAAACTGTTTTATTTAGCCGTGGCTGGGCCGGGAGCGCTTCTGAGTAGCCTACCTTGAAGAGGCGCTATATAAATTTCTGAAATAAATAAATAAATAAATAGTTAATCGGTGTTTGTATCAGGTTATAGAAAAAGCATGTTGCATAGAATAGAAACCACAAATGTCTGACGCACAATATTTTATGCTCACAAGGTATTAGGCTGCTATCCGATTTAGGTTACTCCATGTAATACTCGACTCAGGACAACTAATGTAGTATTACAATAAACGAAAATACATCATCTGGAATTTCAATCATGTAGGCCAGTGGTTCCCAAAGTGGTGGTCCGCGGACCGGCACCGGTCCGCCGAGGTATAATCGCCGGTCCGCGGAGAAGAGTTAAAAATAAACAAAATAAACCGAAATTATTAGTTTATTTGTTTGAAATTGTTAAATTATTCAAAATGTTTTCCAAAATTTATTCAAATTTCTGTCTTAATATTTTAAAATTTGAAATAAATCAACGCGTCTTATTTTAAATTGCCAGATGGCAAATTCAGACAATTTATATTTATTCTTAATTTACTACATCGATTACCGCAGTCAGTTTCGAGTTTATTAATTTTATGTTAATCTATTCTATGGTGAGTCATAGCCTATATTAGCCTAAACGCCTGATGCAGAATTTAAAAAATCTAACATAGCTTATAGCCTAGTATCAAACTTTTAGTTTAAATATAAACAAATGTCTTTGAATAAAAAATTAGCAAACGTAAGCAAACAAATCTGGACAGTTTTTTAGTTAGAAAACAGCGAATGAGCGTGATTGCCTATAGAAACTCAGAGCGAAGATGATAATGATTCAGAAGTGGCTTCTTGTTCGAACAACACGTCCAAGGTGAAAAATAACCGACAGTTCAAGCGAAAAATACTCATAATAAATCTTAAACAAATAAGGCTTCAAGGATATGCAAAAGTAGGCTAATAGTAAATAGTCTTATATTTTAGTCTTTTTATATAATTTAGGTCGCTTTTGTTTGCCATCGCCATTTGAGCCTAAGTCAGGGGTCCGCGAACTTCACCAAAAATTATTGCCGGTCCGCGGCCTGCTGAAGTTTGGGAACCACTGATGTAGGCTACTCCCAGGCCTGTTTCCACCTATTGTTAAAAGGCCGTACGATCTGCGTTCGCGACATCATGACTTTGAACTGCCAAGAAAAGATTACTTTAATTTCATCTCTCGAGTACTTTTTAAGACTGTTCGCACTGTTATTTTAATCCATTTCTTTCTTTTTTTTCTCTTCATGTAATAAGTTGAGCTCTGCCAACTTAATTTTCTCGAAATAAACGAGGTATATAGCCTATCATACATGATAATTAAAACACTGAAATATGCAAGGCGAAAGAAAACACGAACGCTAATCGCGTTTAATTAGATCTAACTAAGGCACTCCGATTCTTCCATAATAATCACTAAATTGTCTAGCCACGTGCTTATCTGACACTTTTTCAGAATTGGATATTCTAGTGAATTCTAGGCCTATATTAGTTCAATATTGGCGATTAAAACTCGGGGCCAAATAACTGCTTTACACTGCTATACGCATCCTACACATAGCCTACTAAAACATGTGTAGCAATAATTTTTATGCATTGTGAGTTCTAACCCAGGTTCACTGTAGGCTTACAATGGCTACCATTAAGTAGGCTGCTAGCAAGTCAGTCAGTCAGAAAGTCAGTCTAAGTAAGAATATTTTTCATTAGAACACCAGCAAACGCATAGTTGTTTGTACAAGAATAAATTAAAGGCTTAGAAACATTTAAGCAAAGCAATATAACATTCTCATAAGAAAGCTTTTGGCATAAGACACCTCTATGAAGTGTTACATTAGTTGTCCTGAGTCGAGTAGGCCTATTAGGCTACATGGAGTAACTTATTAGGTGAGGAGGTAGTCAAGAATGTGAAAAGGATTTAAGAGTATAGAGCGGAAAAGAGCAGAGAAACCCTAGAACAGAGTGCTTCAAACTTCTGAAAATCAGCATATGGACGAAGCCTAAACGGTTGAGTTTTATTCAAACACCGTTAAAATGTCTACGCTCCATGGCGTTTGCTAATACCCACCAGGCCATCACACAGGGAAGGCATAAAGTAGGCTAATCTCCGCATGGCCGTAGCACAGGATAAATAAAATTTGTTATTTATAGGGCCTACTGTGGCCTAGCTCTAACCACATCAAAAACCGTAGGCCTAATTTTTTGCGCATTTTTTGTTTAAATCATCAAAATAGAAACCATACTATATAATCATGTTCTATGAAAACCTTAAAACCACTTAAAATAATTATGTTTATAATGTGGTAATAAAGTACGCTACGAATATGTTAAAAAATAAAGCGCTACAAATTTTGCGAGTACCATAGCCACTTGGTCTGTTCTACGATGGGAATTTCTATCTAAAAATAGAAATAGAGTCATCGCAAAGGCAGTTACAAGCATTGTGCTTTACAACAATAATTCCACCGTTTAGACCATTGTTTTATCATGTGTTTAAGACAATAATATATTTTGGCAAGTTTTACTGATATTGTCTTATAAGCGGTCAATATCTCGCGAAATACTGCTTCGACAAGCGGCATACATGTAACGGCGGAGTCGGACACGATTTCATGCCGGACAATATCGCATACGTAGGCCGCATGAAATACTGTCTTGACAACGGAAGTGGGCGGAGCCGGACAATATCTCATGCCGGACATAATCTCATGCCACACCGGCATGCAGTTCCTCGCTCAGCATGCCATCTCTCGAGCCACAGACCGATTTCAAATCCAAAGATTTCGATCGGAACTGTTTATGAAAATAGAAATCGACGAACACTGAATTAGGCTATAGATAATACCATCCGAGAACAATGTACGATATGGTGAACACAGAATATCAGATTTTCCATCAGCGAACGGAATCGTTTATAACAAAAAGCTTCTAAAATGCGTAGCCACTATCATCGTGAGGCACGGTAGCCGATTGGTTACAGCGGTCGGTCTGTAACGCGGAGAGTACGGGTTCGATCCCCGTCCAAGGCGGTTACTGTGTATACGAACCTTGAGCAAGTCCTTCACTCACAAATTTTGCTCTGCAATAGGCCTACAATTGCAATTGCGCCGTCCAGGCATGTGCACTTCTGAGCTTTGTAAGGAGGGCGATATCAAATTTAAGCTATAGGATTGTATTGTATTGTATTGTATTGCATAGCCAGCGTACGGCTGAACGATGATAGGCATACCTGCAGACATCAGTTGGCCTATAGGCCCAACAGCCTTGCTATTCGACGAGACTCGGAAACTGCACTTCTGAGTCCTGACGATGGTGACCGACATCAAGCGAGGGATCTTTGTCACGACTTGCCTCGACTGATTGCCTTGTTGTCCATCCTTTTATTCTGGCTTACCATCTATAGTTGGCTAACTTCCCTTGACAGTATTCTACGCTCTGCAGCGCGCCTGTTTTAGTCACGTTTCCAGAGCTGCTTTAAAGAAATTTATAGAACTGCACAACTCCTTCTTTCCTTTCCCATCATCCTTGGTAAATTACTTCCAATCGGAAGACAATGACCTTTATTGCTAGTTTTAACTGTACAGAAGTGCTTGTACAGTTGCACAAATCCATTTAGAGCTGCACATTTTGTGTACAACTGACGTTAAAAAAGCCCTGCACGTTTCAAATTACGTGCATGATGTTCTGCCCTTCTCAGCTACTCTGTTTCCTAGAAATACAGTGAAAAATTCTACGTCTTATCATCTATGCTGAGTTTCCAGGAATACAAATTTTTTCAGTAAGTTACTGTTGAAAAAAGCCCTGGGACATGCCACGCGACACCGGTTTCTTGAGATGCGAGGAGCATTGTTCTCGTTCTTGTAGCTCGTCGCAAATGTCCCGGATGACAGCGATATGTCGAAGACCGATGTGGATCGAGCGATTCGACGCAGGATTTGAGCAGCCACATAGTTTCTCTACAATTGGACCCAATGGACACCCGACCTAAGTCGATCCATCGACTTAAAAAATGCAATTAGTTGTATACGGTACGGAAAGGTATACGATCGACTTCAGCGAGTCTATATCGCAGTAAATAATCTCCTTGAAAACTGAATGCTATTATACTGATAATACGGTTACTAATCTCATCAGTCATCAAAAAGTCCACATCAAAGACCCCGAAGGCAGGTGATGGACGTCGTAAAGATGACTGACTGCTCTCATTATCCTTAATCTGCAATCTATATGTCGGTCGCCATAAATAGTCCTCAAGGTTATTATGACGATACTAACTTGCACTAGACTTCTTTCTCCAACCATGCTGCTGTTACATACATGTATTATGTGTCGAAGTACATGTAGCATTGGTTTTTTGCAGCTGACGAAAGAATGGCCTTGATGGAAAACCTGCGGCAAGAAAAAGTCTAAGCCACTCATTTCCATGATTGGGCACTTGTTTAGCTCTGCCTGTACATATATGCATGTATATATATATTATACATACAATACATGTATATATATATATATATATAAATCATGGATTCATTCATCGGGTAGCCTATTCACGATGAGTACCACAGAGAACTACATTGCCTTTGAGGCTTCTATATTCTCCAAGCGGATGCATAAGGTTACCGACGGCTAAGAGGCGACGCTGATTGGGTCCCAATGCGATGTAGATTTCCAATAAAATCAGTCAATCAATCAATCAATCAATCAATCAGTCAATCAATCAGCCAATCAATCAACCAACCAATCAATCAATCAATCAATCAATCAATCAATGAGAATTTATATAACGCCCCTTCAAGGCCGCTACTCAGACGCGCTCCCGGCCCAGGCCTAGCGAAAAAGCGGTCTTCAACAGATGTTGAAACTTTCATTGAGGGTGCACTGTTGTATAGATAGCAAAGGCCTTTTGATAGAAGAACACTTGAGACCGTGTGCGAATATTTTCCATGGTCTGCATGCTAGTGCGTCTATCTTACATAGGCGGAGACCAGGGCCGAGACTTGGGGGGAGGACGGAAAGACGCGAGATTTTCTGATGGACGAATGGCTGAGAGTGTCCCAGAAAAATTGACATATTTTTCCTGCAAACATTTCTGACGACCGGCGAAATCTCGAAAAAATTTCTATTTTCGCCGCCAAAAAGTTGATTAATGTTTTTTTAGTCTTCACGCTCAACGATTAGGGGGGGGCAAATGCATGGGCCGTCCCCCGCAACACCTCCATTGGGGGGGACGTCCCCCCTGTCCCCCCTAGGTCTCCGCCCATGCTATCTTAGGGAACTCTGTATACTGCAAACTCGCCCTGCATGCTCTGGTTGCCGTTCTCTGCGCTCGGCCCCCAGAGGCAACATTGTGGTTCCACATGCACGCACAGCCGTCACTCAGAATAGGGCTGTCTCGATCGTGGATCCCCTGTCTGGACAAACATCCCCTGTGGGCTGTGATCCATTCCACGGAACTTGTCTAACTATTTTTATAAAGTATTTAAGACTTTCCTCATTGAATGCACCTGCAGGGTTAGTAGCCCCTCTGAATAGTTGGCAAAATGTGTGTATGTATGTACATGTATGACTATGTATGTATGTATGTATGTATGTATGTATGTATGTATGTATGTATGTATGTATGTATGTATGTATGTATGTATGTATGTATGTATGTATGTATGTATGTATGTATGTATGTATGTATGTATGTATGTATGTATGTATGTATGTATGTATGTATGTATGTATGTATGTATGTATGTATGTATGTATGACAATGTATGTATGTATGTATGTATGTATGTATTATATATAAGTGTGTGTGTGTGGGTGTGGGTGTGTGTGGGTGTGTGTGTGTGTGTGCGTGTGTGTGTGTGTGTGTGTGTGTGTGTGTGTGTGTGTAGGTGTGCGTGCGTGTGTGTGTGTGTGTGTGTGCGTGTGCACTGTGCAGGATTCTGACTTCGACAAAGCTTACTGCAGTGTTGGCAGACAGGAAGCCGTCACTTTCATCTGGAGATCAAATGTTCGTAAGTGGAGCTTTCAGTATCATATATAGTTTGCAAATGAACCTTCACGTTCACGACGCTATGGCATCGCTATGGCATGTAGTCAGACGGCCTGACGTCGGTGCCCAGCAAGGGTTGGTGTCGCGATCTCGAACGTGATCTCTCGATCAAACAAGTTATACTGAATATAAATTTCCCGTAGGTTTCGCGTTCTATATACGGGAACCAATCCTCAACGTCACGAATCCATTTAAATGATTTAATTTCATAATATCCACGTGTTTAATAACTTCTGGGCCGGCGTCCTTTGGCAGTGCCAGTCCCAAGCCTGGAGAAAGAAGGGGACGAGACTATAGTCCACTTTGATATGAAACAATGTCGTTAAACTGGTATTTTCATTCATTATACAATCAAGCGTCCGCTCAATTAATGTGGATATTATTTTCTCCAGTGATGGTCATTGAAAGGGACATAATTCATATATATATTATATATATTATATATATTATGCATATATATTATTTATATATATATATTATAAGTCTACTGGACTTGGCAGGGCTGCAAGGATGCACTTTTAATTAATTAAATTTATTATTATAGCGAAGAAAGTTGATCAAAAAGCTCCCTGGGTCTGATGATTATGGAATATACAATTATACATATATAATTATAATATATATATATATATATATATATATATATATATATATATGGATGATGATGACGCATGTTATCAGCCATCTCCAACGCATGCGCATTCAAGCAATGCAATTGACTCCAAACTTCTAAAGCGCCACTCAAAAACCAATGGCAGCAGGGCACCAGGTTATTCGCGAGCGCTTTAGCTCTTAGATATAACGATAGCGTGCATTGCGACAATGACACTGACACCAAGGTTAACAGCAGATCTGCTCTTGGCGTGGAGTCGAGGCCTCAAGTATGTATAGTCTGCAGCGTGTAGAGCTTGATAGACATACAATCAGAGTTGTTGAGCCTCGAGCCAGTCAGAGCAGACACGTTGAGCTCCTCGTCCTGCTTAAGCACTACATGTAAGTCTCATGGCTCATGCCACGATTGCGGTAACAGATTGTGTCTTATGGCAATTCCAGCTGCCACTCTGTGTATATAATATTCTGTGTGTTGTGCATGGTCAGAGGACGAATCGAAATTAAGAATAGAGGGCCAGTGATGCACCAGCAGGGAAATTCTGTTTTTTTTGCGCTTGGAACATTGTTGAGTCTGATTGGGTATTTGCGCATGCGCAGGAATGTATGAATCCATGTCAGTATATGTCTTGTATATGTACGCTGTGTCCGAAAAATCCCAACCCATTTTTGTAAATATGAAAATAAATAGTAATTATTCATAGATATTTTCAATTCAAAAGCCATTTTAATCCCGACATAATAATCCCGACTTGGTAAAATATAAGAATTCATGTCATGCAATGATGACGTCATTAGGATATAATTACTAACTAGAATCCTTTGATAATTTGGAAATTTATGGCCAATTATGTCAGGACTATAATGGCCTGTGAATTTTGACAATCGTTACTACATATTTTCGTATTTGCAAAAATGGCTAGGTTTTTTTTAGGACACAGTGTATCTGTATGCACGTCTATCTGGTTGTCTATTATAGTCTGTGGTTACTTCCGGTATTTTATGGTAATTTATGCGCATAATGATCAGACCGGTGTGCTACTTAATGCAAATGGACTCGTTTGTATACTACATGCATCGGAGAAAGCGATGCAGAAAAATATCAATGTATTTGCTCCAGGGGCTTGATCTAAGGTCCGTGTGTGAACGGTTGTCTATAATTATTATATATATATATATATATAATATATATATAATTATATATAGTTAATATAGTTATACAATATACATATATATATATATATATAAACCTACCGTAAATATTGAACGTATATAATGTATACATGTATAGTTCGTCGCTTTGCAGCCGAAGGGATGCAGGTTCGAATCCACCTTATAAAGCCGCTTCGTATATGGACCTTAGGCATGCAAGTATTTCACTCGCAATTGCTCAGCGCTTCGGCGTGAAACTCCGATGCAGTGTCCGCTCTGTAGTCGGGAGCGCCTCTGAGTAGGGAGCTTGAAGGGGCGCTATAACAAGTGCACATGCAAACAAACATATACAGAAACTTAATATGTATGTATATATATATAATTTTGTATGGCGAATTGCGTGCTGAATTATTGTCAGCTAGAGGTTAGGGGTCAATCCCCAGCAGCACAGAAAAACTGTTTACAGAGTTCTGTTCCACTGGTGTCATCTATCGAAAGCATGTGGTACTGAATGAGTACAGCAACTGTAGCATGAACATTGAACAGTGTCGATGAGAAGAACAGACGCAGATGGAGAGGACTGGTAATTTGAATCGTGAACATTTTGCACTTCTGCAGGTTGCCTCTCGGAGTTGATTTCAATTAGGGTCTATATCAGCGGTTCTCAACCTTTTTAGTGCGGCGACCCCTTGGCAACATTTCAAAAGTTATGACGACCCCATCAGCAATATTGATTGAATTCCCCCCCCCTCACTGCATTTTGATACCATTGTTACCATTGTCCATTGTCCAATGTCATGCATTTTCACCCTCATAGCTCGAGAACTGGTGTTGACAATTGAGACTTTCTGGCTCCTGCGATTCTGATAGCTAATCCTTACCCATTCGGTAATTTGAATTTGAAATGTCACAAGTTCATTCGGCTTGTGAAACTTAACAACTATTAAACAATTGGCTACTCTAAAAATTGGTCAATAGTTCTCAGATTCATTGGCTACTCTAAAAATTGGTCAATAGTTCTTCATTTCTTAACACTCATTTCACCGTTGCTGCATGATTCGTTTTGGTTGGCAAACAATTTGATGAACTTAAGCCATAGGCCTACGTGTGTTCTTTATCAATGCGTCGAACATGGAGAGGGGTTTGGGGAGGGAATGTGTCTCTCCCAATTGTCAAAATATTTTTGGATTTCCACACACTGCAATGGTAGCATTTGGGGCTGTAGACCTAATGTTAACGAAATTCTTCATCATTTCAGTGCTGACAGTCTAAAAAAGTGAGACTTAAAAAGTGAGACTTAAAAAGCGTCCCATCCCTTGTTTGCTATTTTTCATCTGAGAAAAATCCTGAAAATTTCAGCGCTGAAAGACATGGTTTAAGACTTCAATAAATCCCCCTCCACTGTTACAATTGTGAATTTCCACGCTGTAATGGCTGCATTTGCAGCTGTCATCCTAATGAAATTGCTCAGTTTGTCAATGCTGATAGTCACTCATGGTATAATACTTCAGAGTTTCGGCCCCATTGTTTCAAATTTTGGATTTGCATACTGTAACTATAACGGCTTAAGCTGATATCTTAGCAAAATAACTCATGATTTCAGTGCTGGCAGACGTGGTTTAAGACTTCAATAAATGTCACCCATTGTTTAAATTCTTTGAATTTCCACGCTGTAGGCCTAATGGCTGCAGTTTAAACGGTCATCTCAATGAAATTGCTCATTTTCAATTCTGTAGTCATGGTTTAGGACTTCAGAGTGTCGGCCCAATTGTTTAAACAAATTTATTTGGACACTGTCACAGTAAATTTTAAGCCTTCATCTTAACAAAATTATTCATGATTTCAGTGCTCAGAAAGGTGGTCTAAGACTTACACCACCCTTGTTTTTTAGAAGATGGTAAAAGTGGACTTTACATTTAAAAACTAAGATGGCAAAACTTTTATTAGCTGTCACAATCTAACGAATGAATCATATAAAAAGTATAAGAAAAGTTTATTTTAAATTGCTGTAGTGTATTAACTATAGCTGAAATTACTAGGATATTGCATATTTTACAAATTTCTGCAGGTTTAGGCGACCCCTGGCAAATCGTCAGGCGACCCCCGTGGGGGTCGCGACCCACAGGTTGAGAACCGCTGGTCTATATGTATACATTATATTTAATATTTATACGGTATACGCCTGTATACATGCATTATAACTATTTATATATGTATATATATACATATGTATTGTACGCCGCTTCTGCAGTCTGCTCGGTATATATATATATATATATATATATATAGAATTATGAGGTTCAGATGGGGACAAATGGATAAACGGGCTGACAGACACATACACAGACACAGACAGACACAGACAGACGAATACGTATACAGAGATATATATATATATTGTAGCCATTAGCTGTCTACGGCCCTTCTTCTCTACCGTACTCTATCTTTCTTGGGGCACGTGGGTGTAGGAAGGATGGGCGTTGCCTATTTAAGGAACTGCTAGCGTGGGTAGCGTGGCAGTTGTGGTGTGTGATGGGCGTGGTTGATGTCTCTCGTTGAGCGTTCTCTTGGTGTTCGTTTCCCTCGCGGTTTGCGAGTTGACCTGCGGGTTCGTCTTCTACGTCGCCTTCTTCACCCTGTTGGTGGTCTGGCCGTTCATCCGTCTTCCTTTGCTCCGTTAGCCGTTGTCTGCCGTGCTGTCGTCTATACTGAGTCCTCTGGTCTGTTCGACTTCGTATCTACTAGACGGTAACGTTGTTAATTTTGCTGTACATAATTGCTCTCTTGAATAAATCGATGTTATTTTATCAAATTGGGACCTTATCTTGATAATCATACCCCGTAGACGGCCTGTGAACCCAACAAATGGGGGCCCTCCGTTCTTTTGCTCGTTTTGGGCGGTTTTTGTGAATGTTCGTTGGCGTCATTCCGTAGGGAAATTTCGGATATTTTGGTCCGTGTGGTTCTCAGGAATTTTGGGTGAATTTGCCGTTATTTGTCGGAAATTTTGCGGTGTCGCATTTCGTTTTGTGGGGGCCTGGGCTATTATTGAGTTGGCGACAGAAATTTTGTGCGTTTTCGCATTTGAGACGGTTTTGAAGTGGACTGTCGTTAGCATTCTGAATTTGGGAGAATTTTGGTATCCGTGGTCTGCGCAGATAGACTGTTATGGCTTCTACCGCGGAAGGTACTCTTCTTGACTGGGACGAGATAGTGGATTTGCCGGTTGACGAATTGAGACAATATTGTGTGACGTTGGGTGAGGACGTTAAAGGTTTAACGAAATCTCAATTACTGAAGTTGGCCAGAAAAGCGTTGTCCCCTAAACAAGGAAGTGAGGAGTGGAAAATTCGGGCACAAGCTAAGAGAGAGGCAGTCGAAATGGAGCGCTTGAAATTCAAGGAGGACCGAGACTTTGAGTGGGAAGTAGAGAAAGAGAAAATGAGAATGGCAGCTGAAGTAGAGAAAGAGAAAATGAAGATGGAGGCAGAGGAGAAGAAAATGAAGATGGAGGCAGAGAAAGAGAAAATGAGAATGGCAGCTGAGGCAGAGCACGAGAAAATGAGGATGGCAGCTGAGGCAGAGGAGAGGAAAATGAAGATGGAGGCTGAGGTTGAGGAGACGAAAAGGAGATTTGACATGGAGGAGAAAAGGATGAATTTGGAGATCGAAAGACAGAAATTCGATATTGAAATGAGGAAAGTAGAATTAGGAGGTGTGGCAGAACGACCTGTGCAGAACAAGGAGGATTTTCGTTTTGGGGCGGCAATGAAATTTGTTCCTAAATTTGACCCCACAGATATTGAACATTATTTTGCGGCGTTCGAACAGGCGATGGCTTTGCATAAAATTCCGATGGAAAAATGGTCATCCCTTTTACAGCCACAACTGTCGGGAAAGGCGGCAAAAGTATTTGCGTCTTTGTCTTTGGATGATTGTGTGAATTATGATGTTGTTAAAACTGCGCTTCTCACAGCTTATGAGCGGATACCTGAATTCTATCGGAAGAAATTTCGGGGGTTGAGAAAAGAACCACGGGAGACTTTTGCAAATTATGCGTATCGCCTTCAAATGCCCTTTCAGCGTTGGATCGAGGGTACAAATTCGTGGGATGATTTGGCTAAATTTAAAGAGGTCGTACAGATGGAGCAATTTGTACAAGCGTTACCACTAGAGGTACACAGGTGGCTTTTGGACAAGAATCCTGAGAGTGTAGCGAGTGCTGCACGTATGGCAGATGAATACGCTGTTTTGTATAAACAGGGGCCGAGTAATTATGCTGGGGGATTCCAAAGGAATTTTTCTGAGCGTACAAACAGATTCTCATCTGACGATAGTGAGAAGAAAGATGTGTGGGAGCGTCAGGGCTCAGGGCACAAGGAAGGTGTGCGCCATGAGTCGAAATGGGGTAGGCGTTCGCCTCAAAGAGGGACGTATGGGTTTAAGCAGCCTGGTCGTCAATATGATGATGTTGATGGGTTTGGGGAGCAGGTCACGTGTTCGTACTGCAGGGCTCCGGGGCACTTGAGGTCCCAATGCCGGAAATTAAAACGAAAAGAGGGGCCTGAAATTGAAAATTGGAGGGGTCCGAAACCAGTGGGTTTGGTACAAACTATGTCGGCACCTGTTAAGGAACAGAGTTTTCAGAAGCCTATTACAACTGTCGATAAAATGTATGCTCCTTTCTGTGTGAATGGGTGTGTCATTAATGATTTGAATGAACGAAAGGATGGTGTTTTTCTGCGAGACTCAGGTGCCCTGCAATCTTTAGTGAATGGTGCATGGTTGGATGAACATGATTTTGTGCAGTTAAATGAAACCAGACTTCTGCGCGGTATTTCGGGTCAAATTATGGAGCGCCCGCTTGTGAAATTGAGTGTTGACTGTGCATTTGTGAAAGGAGAAATTCTTTGTTGTATGATGGATTCGCTTCCTATGAGCGGAGTGCAAGTTGTGATTGGAAATGATGTAGCGCTTGCAGGTGATATTGTTGATGTTGCGATTACGACGAGGGCTAGAGCTCGACAATATGCAGAGGAACGAAGTGAGACAGAGAGCGCTGTGTGCAGTGAACCGACGCGCGTGGAGACGCCGAGTCTGGGTCATAGTGCAGAGTCGGTCGATCGGGCATTAATGACAGGTGATTTAATGGGCGTGTCAAATGACCCAGTGCTTTTAGAGGCCGGTGATTTAGCAGCATTATTTGAAACGACTGAAAGTGTTGACGAAGACTGGACGGAGATCTGTGTTCCGAGATCTGAATTTATAATGAGGCAAAGAAATTGTCCAGATTTTGGTCCACTGTTCGCGCTGGCGGAAAATAAATCGACAGGCGATGGCCTTGTACAACCGTATGCGTTGGTTGAAGGTGTGTTGGTGCGTCGGTGGGACGATAAATTAACACCATTTGGGATGAGTGTTTCACAAATTGTGGTTCCACGTCTGTTGCGAAAGAAATTGTTGCACGTTGCACACGATATACCGGCTTCGGGTCATCTGGGACCCAGAAGACATTGGACAGACTGTTAAAACACTTTTGGTGGCCGCTTGTAAATAAGGAGGTACGTGAGTATTGTCGGTCATGTGATGTTTGTCAGAGGTTGGGAAAAGGTAACAGGAATTATAGAGCGCCTATGGTGAGTGTGCCTGTTATGCAAGAAGTGTTTGAGCGTCTCGCGATGGACATTGTCGGTCCCTTGAGTGTTTGTGCCTTAACGGGTAACCGCTTTATACTTACAGTGATGATTTGGCGTCGCATTTCCCATTTGCTTTCCCTTTGAAGACTCATACGGCACAAGATGTGGCGAAATGTTTGTGTGAGGTGTTTACGATGTTCGGTTTTCCGAAGGAAATACTTTCTGATTGTGGCAGTGAGTTCCTGTCTGATTTGATGCAAGTGTTTGTGCATGAATGTGGTATTGTACAATTGAAGACTAGTCCTTATAGACCACAGTCGAATGGCTCGTGTGAACGATTTCATCGTACCATGAAAGATATGTTGAAGGCGTTGGCTGAAACATATCCGGGTTCGTGGGATACAATGCTCCCTTGGATTTTGTTTGCCTATAGGGAAGTTCCTGTGCAGGGTACTGGGTTTTCTGCCTTTGACTTGATGTATGGTAGGGATGTTCGGGGAATGCTTCAATTGATGAAAGAGGCATGGTTGTCAAAAGATGTTGTACATGAAGTGTCTGGAAAGAATGTGATTGAATATGTCTTGCAATTGCGTGAGCGTATGCGTGTTGGGTTGCAAATGGCCAGTGAAAATGCTGTTGTTGCTAAGACTAAGTCGAAGCAAATGCATGATAAGCATTCGAGGGCTGTGACTTTTGAAGAAGGTGACAAGGTGCTACTGTTGATTCCGTTGGTTGGTAAACCTTTGCAGGCCAAATATTGTGGACCTTATGTGGTGTTGCGTCGTCTGGGTCCGGTTGATTATTTGGTATGTACGCCGGATAGACGGAAAACGGAAAGGGTGGTACATGTTAATCTCATGAAGCGGTATGTGGATCGTGCGGATGTGATGCATGATGTACCGAAAGATGATGTGGTTGCTTCTGTGTTGTTGGTGGATACGGATGTGAAGGTGACTGAGTTGACTTTGGAGGATAAAGTCTTACAATGTGATGTGTCTGCTGAATGTCGTGATGAATTGCGGGATGTTTTGCATGACTTTGCACATGTGTTTAGTAAGTTGCCGGGTAAAACCGACATGGTGTCGCATAGGATTGAATTGGTCGAAGGTGCTCGTCCTGTTCGACAAACGCCTTATAGATTGAATCCAGAGCGGATGGCTAAAGTGGAGAAAGAGGTGGACCAGTTGTTGCAGGCTGGGATCATTGAGGAATCCGAGAGTCCTTGGGCGGCTCCGATTGTCATGGTTCCTAAGCCAGACGGGACGGATCGCTTATGTACGGATTTTAGGAAACTAAATGGTCTGTCCGTACCGGATCCATTTCTGATGCCCCGGGTGGAGGTCTTAATTGATCGACTTGGGAAGTCCCGATATTTGACAAAGTTGGATATGACGAAAGGGTATTGGCAGATTCCTATGCATCCTGATTCAGTCCCGTTGACTGCTTTTGTAACTCCGAAGGGTCATTACCAGTGGAAATTTATGAGTTTTGGATTGAAAAATGCGCCTGCTTCATGTTCAAGGTTGATTACGAAAGTTTTGAATGGATTGGATGATTTTTGTGATGCGTACTTGGACGATATCATAATTTTCAGTTTGGAATGGTCGGATCATTTGATACACTTGCGTAAGGTGTTGGGTAGGATTGCTGATGCATGCTTGACTTTGAACTTAGCAAAATGTGTATTTGCAAATGCGGAGGTGGATTTTTTGGGTCACCACATTGGAGTTGATGGGGTACAGCCACGGGTAAAGAAGGTGGAAGCGGTGTTACGTTTTCCCAGGCCAAGAAATAAGAAACAGGTGCAATCGTTTCTCGGACTTGCGGGCTATTATAAGAGATATTTGCCTCATTACTCTGACATTGCTTTGCCGCTTACGGCGTTAACGAAGAAAGGGATTCCTTTTAGATGGAATGAGGAAGCAGAGAATGCCTTTGTTGATTTGAAATCTCGTCTGGCTTCTCGACCTATTCTAATACCTCCTGACTTTTCTAAACAGTTTTGTGTTGGTGTTGACGCATCTCAATTCTGTGTGGGAGCCTGTTTGTTTCAGATGCACGAGGAATTGGAACACCCGATCTGTTACATCAGCCGGAAGCTTCTGACGCATGAAGTTCGATACTCGACGATTGAAAAGGAGGCGTTGGCTCTGATGGTAGCGTTACGAGCCTTCAGTGTATACTTCGGGTCGGCACTCGTCCTGGTGTACACGGATCACAAGCCTCTGCAGTTCATCCATCAGATGGCCAATAAAAATATGAAGCTCCTGAGATGGAGTTTGGAACTCGAACAGTACAATCTCGACATTCGGCATCGGCCTGGCAAGTTAAATGTTCTGCCAGACATTCTCAGCCGTCCGTCGCAGTAGCGTGGTTGGGATCGTGTTGAGGCATAGTCATTGATGTCTCAGCATGGATTCTGACCTCGGAATCATCGAGCGTGACAGAGAAGATCTCTGTTACAATCTTCAGTCAGATGAAATCTTCAGTCAGATGAAATCTTCAGTCAGATGAAATCTTCAGTCAAATGAAATCGTCAGTCAAATGGAACTTCTGGCAATGAACACTTCAGTGAGTGTCTTGCGCACTTTCCAGAAAAAGTGGTGGCATCGTCAAAGTCTTGTTCCAGAACTGTTCAAGAGTTGGGGGTTCTTGTTGGGGTGACTCGGTTCTGTGGTGAACTGAGGTGGTTGACACTGTTAACTTTAGTCTCATATGGCTTTGGCCAATGACACTTTCAATTTTGGTTCATTTTTGATACACGATGGTGTCCAAATTTTTTTCTTGTTTAGCAGATTTATATGATTCGAACTTGTGAATTACTTTGAATTGTATGAACTCTCAGTTGATTGCTTATTATGATGCATTAGTTAGTGTTTTGTGCTGCTTTAGTTGTTGCGATGCATTGTGCGATGAATTGCTTAGTACGTTAACTTGTAATGATATAGTGCTTGGCGATTCTTTATGTTATGAACTTGTAGGCGTAGCGATTGCTGCTCTGTTTCGTCGTCCCCTCAGGACTCCTCAAGCTTTTGGGAGGGTGATATGTAGCCATTAGCTGTCTACGGCCCTTCTTCTCTACCGTACTCTATCTTTCTTGGGGCACGTGGGTGTAGGAAGGATGGGCGTTGCCTATTTAAGGAACTGCTAGCGTGGGTAGCGTGGCAGTTGTGGTGTGTGATGAGCGTGGTTGATGTCTCTCGTTGAGCGTTCTCTTGGTGTTCGTTTCCCTCGCGGTTTGCGAGTTGACCTGCGGGTTCGTCTTCTACGTCGCCTTCTTCACCCTGTTGGTGGTCTGGCCGTTCATCCGTCTTCCTTGGCTCCGTTAGCCGTTGTCTGCCGTGCTGTCGTCCGTACTGAGTCCTCTGGTCTGTTCGACTTCGTATCTACTAGACGGTAACGTTGTTAATTTTGCTGTACATAATTGCTCTCTTGAATAAATCGATGTTATTTTATCAAATTGGGACCTTATCTTGATAATCATACCCCGTAGACGGCCTGTGAACCCAACAATATATACTCACAGAGACAGAGAGAGACATACAAACATACAGTCAAAGACAGAGACTGAGTGGAGAGAGACGGAAGGCGGACAGACAGACAGACAGACAGACAGACAGACATACATACAGATAGACAGTCTGAGACAGACAGACAGATAGACAGACAGACAGACGGGAATAGCGGCAGAGACGGAGACTGAGACACAGACAAACAGAGAGACAGACAGAAGCAGACGAGAGCAGTTTTAATATTGGCTCCCCTTTGGTGGCCTAACATATATATATATATATATATATATATATATATATATATATTGTATGTATATAGGCGCTTGTACCCTCCAAGAATCCATCCTTCCCCTGTCGTGCCCTTTTCGGCCCTCTTCTACGCGAATTCTTTTTTCCGCCCCCGCACACACTCTAGTGTCTAGGAGGCGCCGCATGCTGCAGACGCGTGCGGTTTTAAGTAAATCCCCCCTTGTCCCTACTCGATCATCGTCACTGCCAATCACGGTGGAGGCACAGAACCATTCAACTGAACAGTGGACTTCATTAAATAGACCATCTTTCAATCTGTACTGCCTGAAAGGATTAACTCCGGGTAGCACCCGTTTTTATTAACGTCACGCGTACACTCTCTATATATACTCTCGTGAAGCTTCTTTCCAACAATTCGTTTCCAATCTTATCGTTTCTTTACACGCAAGATTCCATTATCGAGTCCTTTCGTGGAGCATAAAAGAAGCGCCAACGCTTTGAAGAACCAATTAGCCCGCGTAATTCAGGACCTTACGTAGACTCGTGGACCTGCTGCTATTTGCGGCGATTCTGCTGTTGCATCAACGGGTGGCAATAAAACGCGACACGCGCGTCTTTTGATGATTCGTCAACATCTATACAATGTAGCTTTAATACGGACAAAGCACGTCACAACATTTCTATTTTTTTAAATTCGATGTAGGTCTAAAATATAAATATAATATATAGGCCTATGAGCGTATTATTATATATGCATATATAAAAATTATGTGTGTGTGTGTGTGTGTAGAAATATAAATGTGCATCTGTGCATGTATTGCATAGTAGTAGTAATTGTAATTGTAATCGTGCATTTATATAGCGCCCCTTCAAGAGAACTCCTCAGAGGCGCTCCCGACCTGACACCAAACCACAATCAAAGAGAGTGGTTTTCAAACGCTTGCGGGAAAGGGGCGAAGAAAGACAAAGAAGTTCATTTCGGAGACTAATAGGCCTAGGTAACTTATTCCAGAGAGACGGACCGACCATAGCAAACCTTCTATGTAGCACTGTGGAAGATCGAACCCTAGGGACAACCAGGTCACCATGCGTAGCAGTGCGAAGGAATCTACGGCCTGGAATGGACAGCACAGGTACACAGAGTTCCATAAGATAGGTCGGAGCTTGGCCTGCTAGGCAATTACGCATGAACATTAAAATCTTAAACTCAATACGTTTTTGCATAGGCAACCAGTGCAGTTCTTCCCGAATAAAACTTGATATATGCCCAAACTTTGGTATGCCGCCAATCAGGCCAGCTGCAGCATTAAGGACAGATTGCAACTTATTAATGCGTGAAAGGGTTAAGCCCGCATAGATGGCACTACCATAGTCAACTCTCGTGCATATAAATGCATGCATCAGAGTAGTGGCGGCTTTGGTTGTAAGCGAGCGACACACTGAGCAAATCTGACGAAGATGATAAAAGCAAGTGCGACATACATTTCTCACGTGATCAGAAAAGGACAATTCCTGGTCCAAGGTGACACCCAAATCACGCACAGTGGTAGAAAAAGTCATGCCAGGAAAGCAATGTTGCAGATTTTGCATATCAATTTTAGAAACTTGCACGCGACTTCCAACCCAAATAAATTGTGTTTTACCAGGATTTAACCTGAGGCGGTTGGATGACATCCAGGCACCAATCGTCTCCGACGTCAAGAGTGCTTTTTCCACTAGTGAAATAGCCTCTAAAGCTGGACCCTGGACATATGCCTGTGTGTCATCAGCACATTGATGTGCAGCAACCCCCCACAAAAGAGAGAATCTTATTTAGGTCAGAGGTATACAAAATGTAAAGCAAAGGCCCTAAAATGGAACCCTGTGGAAGACCAAAATAGACCCTGGACCAGTCAGATCGGGTGGAACCAAAAACCACAGACTGGCTGCGCTCAGAAAGAAAAGCCCACAACCACAGCAGTGGGCGGCCAATGACACCAAACGAAGTAGTAGTAGTAGTAGTAGTAGTAGTAGTAGTAGTAGCAGCAGCAGCAGCAGCAGCAGCAGCAGCAGCAGCAGTAGCAGTAGTAGTAATAGTAACAATAACAATAACAATAACAATAACAATAACAATAATAATAATAATAATAATAATAATAATAATAATAATAATAATAATAATAATAATAATAATAATAATAATAACAAAGCAATGTCTGGAATGGCCTCGTCTGGGATACACGCACTTTCTTACGCACGTGATTTTAATCTAATTTTCGTTGACTTTTTCTGGTTGTCGACCGTCTTCGGTTGTTTTGGTTTGTTGGAATACTTTCGGTGAGAGTCTGGTTCCCTTTTCTATCGAAATTTAGTTGTCATTTGGATGCTTTTGGCCTCTGTTTATGATCGGTTCGTCCGATTTTCACCTGGCGTACACGCGCCTGTTTGACAGAGGGGAGTGTCTGTTTACGTCCGCCGCGCACACCTGGTCTTATGCAGTCTAACGGCAGGACTACGCACTTTGGGCATTTTCAATGTTCAGTTGTTTGGCGGTTTCTTTGAAATTGTTCGTTTTCACTTGTTTTAATTCCGTTCAAGAACCTAGTTGAGTTTTTGACATTCGTTGGTAAGTCACAACTCGACTTCCGAGTCGGTTTATTTTCCAACCATCGCTATTCTTTATGCATTATGGGTTCTGCATGATACATTACACCTGCGCATCAATTGGTTGACCTCTAAGTTGATGTTATATACTCACAAACAAGAAATGCATTCATTAGGGGCAGATAGATCGCCGCTTAACATCGATGCCTCAAACTGAGAAACCCCCGAAGGCCAGGGGCACGTGCAGCCACTGCTTGGCCGCAAGACAGTTACACTCTAGGGGTAGCTTGGTCCACCTGCATGGCCCCAGGGACAGCCCATGCCCGGGTTCCAATCGTCCTCCGTTAGAGAGTCAAAGTGGCGATGGGGATGCGTTGGATACGGGGGCCAACGGTGGGGACGTTGAGACACGTGCGCCCCTCGCCGATTCGACGTTTTTGTGCACCCCGTCTGGACCGGACCCTGCTGAGGATTTGGCCGTGGTTATGTCACACCCACAGACTTGTGGACCACTTCTCAAGCACATATGTAAAGGGGCCCGCCCTGCTTGCGCTCAAGCTTTGACGTCGACCTTACAAAACATATGTAAAGCACCACAGTCCATAGGGGCGTGGAGGTCCTTACTCGATTTTGCTCCCTCTATCCTCGCCCAACCACCTAGAGCGGGTAAAAGACGGAGCATGACTAAGATCATTAAGAATCGAACAGAGAGATGGCTATCCGATCCAGAATCACCGAGTGAGGAGCAATGCCCTATCAGCAGTCGTGTGAGCCGTCACAATCAGGAAGAGGTTATGCTGGCGACTGTTAACGCCAAGTTGGAGGACGGCAACATTAGAGCCGCGGTCCGCATTTTGTGTGAGGGAGCCCAGCCAGCAGTCCCCTGCGAAGAAACACTCAAACTTCTGCAGGAAAAACACCCTCGGGATCTTTGCCCAGAAGCACTGATGGGCCTACCTGACCCTGCTTCTGTGGTTGCTTGGCAGGTGACGGCGGGGGAGGTGCTGGAGGCGATCCGCTCTTTTCCGGTGGGATCGGCTGGGGGTCCGGATGGCTTCAGACCGGGCCATTTGCTGGACCTGGTGGGACACAACGGGATGTCCCAGCCCCTTGTTGACGCTCTGTCAGATTTCACAAACCTTTTACTTCGCGGTGAATGCCCCCCTGAAGTCAGACCAACTTTGTTTGGAGGCAATATGATTGCACTTAACAAGGAATCCGGGGGATTAAGACCCATAGCTGTTCGCTATGTTTGGAGAAGATTAGCGGCCAAATGCGCAAATAGGTACGCAATATCCAGACTTCAAGCTCATTTTGCACCACTGCAGCTGGGTATCGGCGTCTCGGGCGGCTGTGAGGCGGCGGTCCATGCTACGCGACGGTTTGTCAACGGTATGCGAGATGACCAAGTGCTAGTGAAACTAGACTTCAGCAACGCTAATAATTCTTTGAGGCGTGATGTCATGTTAGATTCAGTTCATGAAATTATCCCTGAAATTTACCCGTTTGTTCATCAAGCATACTCGGTTCCATCAGTCTTGAAATTTGGTCACTTGCTCTTGTCTTCACAAGTGGGTCCCCAGCAGGGCGACCCGCTGGGCCCTCTGCTTTTTAGTCTTCCTCTGCAGCCGGTATTGCATGCGCTTGAATCAGACCTCAAAATAGGATTTCTGGACGATCTAACCCTCGGCGGCGATGTGGAAAGCGTGGCCCGAGACGTGCAAGCTGTGGCTGGATTGGGTCCTCGGTTGGGCCTTCACCTCAATCCTGCTAAATGCGAGGTCATCTTGCGGGACGCCACATTGGTATTGGTCCCTCCATTATCAGGCTACGCTAGGGTCGAGGCGAATGAAATGAGCTTACTGGGAGCGCCTCTGTTTTGGGGTAGGGCGCTGGACGCTGCCCTGGAGAGTCATTGTGATATGTTCCGTCGAGCTCTGGACAGGTTGCGCCTGTTGCCATCACAGAACGCCTTGATTTTATTGCGTTCATCTTTCGGCGCCTCAAGACTGAGCTATCTTCTCCGGTGCTCCCCTTGCTTTGACCACCCGGCCCTTGTGACACTGGATGGACTAATGAGATCGGGTCTACAGGGAATTGTCAACTGTTCTCTCAATGACCATCAGTGGCTGCAGGCCGCACTTCCCATCAGAGATGGCGGAATCGGTATTCGCAGAGTCGATTCGCTGGCTTCTTCTGCCTACTTGGCTTCAGCCGCGTCGACTCTCGAGCTTCAGACCGCCATTCTTGCGACCGTGGAGGCAGCCCCCGATGTGTATGTGGCGGACCTGTTGGAGGCACGTCAAGACAGCTTGCCTGCGACGATAGACCCTCTGCCCATCAGACAGAGTTGCTGGGATCGGCCTCTGATCGAGAAAGACAAGTTGGAAGTCAGCAGGAGCGCCGTCGATTTGGTCAACCAAGCCAGGCTGGTCGCGGTCAGCGGTCCTCATTCAGCCGACTGGCTGACTGCGCTCCCGATTGCCGCGTGTGGCCTCGCGTTGGATAATAAGGCGGTGCGGGTGGCGGTGGGATTGAGGTTGGGTCTGGACTTGTGCGGTCCTCACACATGCCACTGTGGCGCTGGAGTTGGCCCGGAGAGCCACCATGGCTTTGTTTGTAGGAGGGCCTTGGGACGCTCTTTGCGTCACCATGCCATAAACGACATCATCTGGCGCGCCCTCCTCAAAGCAGATATTCCGTGCGTTAAGGAACCCGCGGGCCTATTTAGATCTGACGGCAAAAGGCCCGACGGTGCAACCCTAATACCCTGGTCAGAGGGGAAGTACCTTGCATGGGACGCCACAATTGTGCATACTTGTGCCGCCTCTTACATTACTCCAACAGCCAATCTGGT
>CATKHU010000171.1:0-23917 GCA_949752735.1 Lumbricus terrestris
CCAAGCCTGGTAGATAAGGAGGAGGGCTCCGCTTTATTAACATCATTCGGCTGATTCCATCTTGTCCGTCCGTTTTGAACTCCAGGGGCAGCCTGAGCCAGTGCAATATGTCTTGGCATACTTTGTAGTTTTTTTAACCTATCCCGCCCGAGCCTCGTTGTTTCCTTGGGGGGAGAGAGGGATGGACTAACCCAAACCTGAAACCCTGATCCCTAGACCGGGGTATTAAGCTATATCGCTGCGCGCGTCTAGGTTCATTTCAGCTTTGGCATCCGACGAGTAAACAACTCTATCTCTTTAAGCGTTGCTCTCAGACCCGTTTCCGCCAGACCAGAACACCAATTTAACATACACTTGACTGACTAAGAGTAACTCCGCCACGGCAATAGGCCTACCACATCCTGACCTATTGTCGTGGCCGAGTCCCAAGCCTGGTAGATAAGGAGGAGGGCTCCGCTTTATTAACATCATTCGGCTGATTTCCATCTTGTCCGTCCGTTTTGAACTCCAGGGGGCAGCCTGAGCCAGTGCAATATGTCTTGGCATACTTTGTAGTTTTTTTAACCTATCCCGCCCGAGCCTCGTTGTTTCCTTGGGGGGAGAGAGGGATGGACTCTACCCAAACCTGAACCCTGATCCCTAGACCGGGTATTAAGCTATATCGCTGCCGCGCGTCTAGGTTCATTTCAGCTTTGGCAGCCGACGAGTAAACAACTCTATCTCTTTAAGCGTTGCTCTCAGACCCGTTTCCGCCAGACAGAACACCAATTTAACATACACTTGACTGACTAAGAGTAACTCCGCCACGGCAATAGGCCTACCACATCCTGACCTATTGTCGTGCAGTCCCAAGCCTGTAGATAAGGAGGAGGGCTCGCTTTATTAACATCATTCGGCTGATTTCATCTTGTCCGTCCGTTTTGAACTCCAGGGGGCAGCCTGAGCCAGTGCAATATGTCTTGGCATACTTTGTAGTTTTTTTAACCTATCCCGCCGAGCCTCGTTGTTTCCTTGGGGGGAGAGAGGGATGGACTACCCAAACCTGAACCCTGATCCCTAGACCGGGTATTAAGCTATATCGCTGCGCGCGTCTAGGTTCATTTCAGCTTTGGCAGCCGACGAGTAAACAACTCTATCTCTTTAAGCGTTGCTCTCAGACCCGTTTCGCCAGACAGAACAACCAATTTAACATACACTTGACTGACTAAGAGTAACTCCGCCACGGCAATAGGCCTACCACATCCTGACCTATTGTCGTGCCAGTCCCAAGCCTGGTAGATAAGGAGGAGGGCTCCGCTTTATTAACATCATTCGGCTGATTTCCATCTTGTCCGTCCGTTTTGAACTCCAGGGGGCAGCCTGAGCCAGTGCAATATGTCTTGGCATACTTTGTAGTTTTTTTAACCTATCCCGCCCGAGCCTCGTTGTTTCCTTGGGGGGAGAGAGGGATGGACTACCCAAACCTGAACCCTGATCCCTAGACCGGGTATTAAGCTATATCGCTGCCGCGCGTCTAGGTTCATTTCAGCTTTGGCAGCCGACGAGTAAACAACTCTATCTCTTTAAGCGTTGCTCTCAGACCCGTTTCCGCCAGACAGAACACCAATTTAACATACACTTGACTGACTAAGAGTAACTCCGCCACGGCAATAGGCCTACCACATCCTGACCTATTGTCGTGCCAGTCCCAAGCCTGTAGATAAGGAGGAGGGGCTCCGCTTTATTAACATCATTCGGCTGATTTCCATCTTGTCCGTCCGTTTTGAACTCCAGGGGGCAGCCTGAGCCAGTGCAATATGTCTTGGCATACTTTGTAGTTTTTTTAACCTATCCCGCCCGAGCCTCGTTGTTTCCTTGGGGGGAGAGAGGGATGGACTACCCAAACCTGAACCCTGATCCCTAGACCGGGTATTAAGCTATATCGCTGCCGCGCGTCTAGGTTCATTTCAGCTTTGGCAGCCGACGAGTAAACAACTCTATCTCTTTAAGCGTTGCTCTCAGACCCGTTTCCGCCAGACAGAACACCAATTTAACATACACTTGACTGACTAAGAGTAACTCCGCCACGGCAATAGGCCTACCACATCCTGACCTATTGTCGTGCCAGTCCCAAGCCTGGTAGATAAGGAGGAGGGCTCCGCTTTATTAACATCATTCGGCTGATTTCCATCTTGTCCGTCCGTTTTGAACTCCAGGGGGCAGCCTGAGCCAGTGCAATATGTCTTGGCATACTTTGTAGTTTTTTTAACCTATCCCGCCCGAGCCTCGTTGTTTCCTTGGGGGGAGAGAGGGATGGACTACCCAAACCTGAACCCTGATCCCTAGACCGGGTATTAAGCTATATCGCTGCCGCGCGTCTAGGTTCATTTCAGCTTTGGCAGCCGACGAGTAAACAACTCTATCTCTTTAAGCGTTGCTCTCAGACCCGTTTCCGCCAGACAGAACACCAATTTAACATACACTTGACTGACTAAGAGTAACTCCGCCACGGCAATAGGCCTACCACATCCTGACCTATTGTCGTGCAGTCCCAAGCCTGGTAGATAAGGAGGAGGGCTCCGCTTTATTAACATCATTCGGCTGATTTCCATCTTGTCCGTCCGTTTTGAACTCCAGGGGGCAGCCTGAGCCAGTGCAATATGTCTTGGCATACTTTGTAGTTTTTTTTAACCTATCCCGCCCGAGCCTCGTTGTTTCCTTGGGGGGAGAGAGGGATGGACTACCCAAACCTGAACCCTGATCCCTAGACCGGGTATTAAGCTATATCGCTGCCGCGCGTCTAGGTTCATTTCAGCTTTGGCAGCCGACGAGTAAACAACTCTATCTCTTTAAGCGTTGCTCTCAGACCCGTTTCCGCCAGACAGAACACCAATTTAACATACACTTGACTGACTAAGAGTAACTCCGCCACGGCAATAGGCCTACCACATCCTGACCTATTGTCGTGCCAGTCCCAAGCCTGGTAGATAAGGAGGAGGGCTCCGCTTTATTAACATCATTCGGCTGATTTCCATCTTGTCCGTCCGTTTTGAACTCCAGGGGGCAGCCTGAGCCAGTGCAATATGTCTTGGCATACTTTGTAGTTTTTTTAACCTATCCCGCCCGAGCCTCGTTGTTTCCTTGGGGGGAGAGAGGGATGGACTACCCAAACCTGAACCCTGATCCCTAGACCGGTATTAAGCTATATCGCTGCGCGCGTCTAGGTTCATTTCAGCTTTGGCAGCCGACGAGTAAACAACTCTATCTCTTTAAGCGTTGCTCTCAGACCCGTTTCCGCCAGACAGAACACCAATTTAACATACACTTGACTGACTAAGAGTAACTCCGCCACGGCAATAGGCCTACCACATCCTGACCTATTGTCGTGCCAGTCCCAAGCCTGGTAGATAAGGAGGAGGGCTCCGCTTTATTAACATCATTCGGCTGATTTCCATCTTGTCCGTCCGTTTTGAACTCCAGGGGGCAGCCTGAGCCAGTGCAATATGTCTTGGCATACTTTGTAGTTTTTTTAACCTATCCCGCCCGAGCCTCGTTGTTTCCTTGGGGGGAGAGAGGGATGGACTACCCAAACCTGAACCCTGATCCCTAGACCGGGTATTAAGCTATATCGCTGCCGCGCGTCTAGGTTCATTTCAGCTTTGGCAGCCGACGAGTAAACAACTCTATCTCTTTAAGCGTTGCTCTCAGACCCGTTTCCGCCAGACAGAACACCAATTTAACATACACTTGACTGACTAAGAGTAACTCCGCCACGGCAATAGGCCTACCACATCCTGACCTATTGTCGTGCCAGTCCCAAGCCTGGTAGATAAGGAGGAGGGCTCCGCTTTATTAACATCATTCGGCTGATTTCCATCTTGTCCGTCCGTTTTGAACTCCAGGGGGCAGCCTGAGCCAGTGCAATATGTCTTGGCATACTTTGTAGTTTTTTTAACCTATCCCGCCCGAGCCTCGTTGTTTCCTTGGGGGGGAGAGAGGGATGGACTACCCAAACCTGAACCCTGATCCCTAGACCGGGTATTAAGCTATATCGCTGCCGCGCGTCTAGGTTCATTTCAGCTTTGGCAGCCGACGAGTAAACAACTCTATCTCTTTAAGCGTTGCTCTCAGACCCGTTTCCGCCAGACAGAACACCAATTTAACATACACTTGACTGACTAAGAGTAACTCCGCCACGGCAATAGGCCTACCACATCCTGACCTATTGTCGTGCCAGTCCCAAGCCTGGTAGATAAGGAGGAGGGCTCCGCTTTATTAACATCATTCGGCTGATTTCCATCTTGTCCGTCCGTTTTGAACTCCAGGGGGCAGCCTGAGCCAGTGCAATATGTCTTGGCATACTTTGTAGTTTTTTTAACCTATCCCGCCCGAGCCTCGTTGTTTCCTTGGGGGGAGAGAGGGATGGACTACCCAAACCTGAACCCTGATCCCTAGACCGGGTATTAAGCTATATCGCTGCCGCGCGTCTAGGTTCATTTCAGCTTTGGCAGCCGACGAGTAAACAACTCTATCTCTTTAAGCGTTGCTCTCAGACCCGTTTCCGCCAGACAGAACACCAATTTAACATACACTTGACTGACTAAGAGTAACTCCGCCACGGCAATAGGCCTACCACATCCTGACCTATTGTCGTGCCAGTCCCAAGCCTGGTAGATAAGGAGGAGGGCTCCGCTTTATTAACATCATTCGGCTGATTTCCATCTTGTCCGTCCGTTTTGAACTCCAGGGGGCAGCCTGAGCCAGTGCAATATGTCTTGGCATACTTTGTAGTTTTTTTAACCTATCCCGCCCGAGCCTCGTTGTTTCCTTGGGGGGAGAGAGGGATGGACTACCCAAACCTGAACCCTGATCCCTAGACCGGGTATTAAGCTATATCGCTGCCGCGCGTCTAGGTTCATTTCAGCTTTGGCAGCCGACGAGTAAACAACTCTATCTCTTTAAGCGTTGCTCTCAGACCCGTTTCCGCCAGACAGAACACCAATTTAACATACACTTGACTGACTAAGAGTAACTCCGCCACGGCAATAGGCCTACCACATCCTGACCTATTGTCGTGCCAGTCCCAAGCCTGGTAGATAAGGAGGAGGGCTCCGCTTTATTAACATCATTCGGCTGATTTCCATCTTGTCCGTCCGTTTTGAACTCCAGGGGGCAGCCTGAGCCAGTGCAATATGTCTTGGCATACTTTGTAGTTTTTTTAACCTATCCCGCCCGAGCCTCGTTGTTTCCTTGGGGGGAGAGAGGGATGGACTACCCAAACCTGAACCCTGATCCCTAGACCGGGTATTAAGCTATATCGCTGCCGCGCGTCTAGGTTCATTTCAGCTTTGGCAGCCGACGAGTAAACAACTCTATCTCTTTAAGCGTTGCTCTCAGACCCGTTTCCGCCAGACAGAACACCAATTTAACATACACTTGACTGACTAAGAGTAACTCCGCCACGGCAATAGGCCTACCACATCCTGACCTATTGTCGTGCCAGTCCCAAGCCTGGTAGATAAGGAGGAGGGCTCCGCTTTATTAACATCATTCGGCTGATTTCCATCTTGTCCGTCCGTTTTGAACTCCAGGGGGCAGCCTGAGCCAGTGCAATATGTCTTGGCATACTTTGTAGTTTTTTTAACCTATCCCGCCCGAGCCTCGTTGTTTCCTTGGGGGGAGAGAGGGATGGACTACCCAAACCTGAACCCTGATCCCTAGACCGGGTATTAAGCTATATCGCTGCCGCGCGTCTAGGTTCATTTCAGCTTTGGCAGCCGACGAGTAAACAACTCTATCTCTTTAAGCGTTGCTCTCAGACCCGTTTCCGCCAGACAGAACACCAATTTAACATACACTTGACTGACTAAGAGTAACTCCGCCACGGCAATAGGCCTACCACATCCTGACCTATTGTCGTGCCAGTCCCAAGCCTGGTAGATAAGGAGGAGGGCTCCGCTTTATTAACATCATTCGGCTGATTTCCATCTTGTCCGTCCGTTTTGAACTCCAGGGGGCAGCCTGAGCCAGTGCAATATGTCTTGGCATACTTTGTAGTTTTTTTAACCTATCCCGCCCGAGCCTCGTTGTTTCCTTGGGGGGAGAGAGGGATGGACTACCCAAACCTGAACCCTGATCCCTAGACCGGGTATTAAGCTATATCGCTGCCGCGCGTCTAGGTTCATTTCAGCTTTGGCAGCCGACGAGTAAACAACTCTATCTCTTTAAGCGTTGCTCTCAGACCCGTTTCCGCCAGACAGAACACCAATTTAACATACACTTGACTGACTAAGAGTAACTCCGCCACGGCAATAGGCCTACCACATCCTGACCTATTGTCGTGCCAGTCCCAAGCCTGGTAGATAAGGAGGAGGGCTCCGCTTTATTAACATCATTCGGCTGATTTCCATCTTGTCCGTCCGTTTTGAACTCCAGGGGGCAGCCTGAGCCAGTGCAATATGTCTTGGCATACTTTGTAGTTTTTTTAACCTATCCCGCCCGAGCCTCGTTGTTTCCTTGGGGGGAGAGAGGGATGGACTACCCAAACCTGAACCCTGATCCCTAGACCGGGTATTAAGCTATATCGCTGCCGCGCGTCTAGGTTCATTTCAGCTTTGGCAGCCGACGAGTAAACAACTCTATCTCTTTAAGCGTTGCTCTCAGACCCGTTTCCGCCAGACAGAACACCAATTTAACATACACTTGACTGACTAAGAGTAACTCCGCCACGGCAATAGGCCTACCACATCCTGACCTATTGTCGTGCCAGTCCCAAGCCTGGTAGATAAGGAGGAGGGCTCCGCTTTATTAACATCATTCGGCTGATTTCCATCTTGTCCGTCCGTTTTGAACTCCAGGGGGCAGCCTGAGCCAGTGCAATATGTCTTGGCATACTTTGTAGTTTTTTTAACCTATCCCGCCCGAGCCTCGTTGTTTCCTTGGGGGGAGAGAGGGATGGACTACCCAAACCTGAACCCTGATCCCTAGACCGGGTATTAAGCTATATCGCTGCCGCGCGTCTAGGTTCATTTCAGCTTTGGCAGCCGACGAGTAAACAACTCTATCTCTTTAAGCGTTGCTCTCAGACCCGTTTCCGCCAGACAGAACACCAATTTAACATACACTTGACTGACTAAGAGTAACTCCGCCACGGCAATAGGCCTACCACATCCTGACCTATTGTCGTGCCAGTCCCAAGCCTGGTAGATAAGGAGGAGGGCTCCGCTTTATTAACATCATTCGGCTGATTTCCATCTTGTCCGTCCGTTTTGAACTCCAGGGGGCAGCCTGAGCCAGTGCAATATGTCTTGGCATACTTTGTAGTTTTTTTAACCTATCCCGCCCGAGCCTCGTTGTTTCCTTGGGGGGAGAGAGGGATGGACTACCCAAACCTGAACCCTGATCCCTAGACCGGGTATTAAGCTATATCGCTGCCGCGCGTCTAGGTTCATTTCAGCTTTGGCAGCCGACGAGTAAACAACTCTATCTCTTTAAGCGTTGCTCTCAGACCCGTTTCCGCCAGACAGAACACCAATTTAACATACACTTGACTGACTAAGAGTAACTCCGCCACGGCAATAGGCCTACCACATCCTGACCTATTGTCGTGCCAGTCCCAAGCCTGGTAGATAAGGAGGAGGGCTCCGCTTTATTAACATCATTCGGCTGATTTCCATCTTGTCCGTCCGTTTTGAACTCCAGGGGGCAGCCTGAGCCAGTGCAATATGTCTTGGCATACTTTGTAGTTTTTTTAACCTATCCCGCCCGAGCCTCGTTGTTTCCTTGGGGGGAGAGAGGGATGGACTACCCAAACCTGAACCCTGATCCCTAGACCGGGTATTAAGCTATATCGCTGCCGCGCGTCTAGGTTCATTTCAGCTTTGGCAGCCGACGAGTAAACAACTCTATCTCTTTAAGCGTTGCTCTCAGACCCGTTTCCGCCAGACAGAACACCAATTTAACATACACTTGACTGACTAAGAGTAACTCCGCCACGGCAATAGGCCTACCACATCCTGACCTATTGTCGTGCCAGTCCCAAGCCTGGTAGATAAGGAGGAGGGCTCCGCTTTATTAACATCATTCGGCTGATTTCCATCTTGTCCGTCCGTTTTGAACTCCAGGGGGCAGCCTGAGCCAGTGCAATATGTCTTGGCATACTTTGTAGTTTTTTTAACCTATCCCGCCCGAGCCTCGTTGTTTCCTTGGGGGGAGAGAGGGATGGACTACCCAAACCTGAACCCTGATCCCTAGACCGGGTATTAAGCTATATCGCTGCCGCGCGTCTAGGTTCATTTCAGCTTTGGCAGCCGACGAGTAAACAACTCTATCTCTTTAAGCGTTGCTCTCAGACCCGTTTCCGCCAGACAGAACACCAATTTAACATACACTTGACTGACTAAGAGTAACTCCGCCACGGCAATAGGCCTACCACATCCTGACCTATTGTCGTGCCAGTCCCAAGCCTGGTAGATAAGGAGGAGGGCTCCGCTTTATTAACATCATTCGGCTGATTTCCATCTTGTCCGTCCGTTTTGAACTCCAGGGGGCAGCCTGAGCCAGTGCAATATGTCTTGGCATACTTTGTAGTTTTTTTAACCTATCCCGCCCGAGCCTCGTTGTTTCCTTGGGGGGAGAGAGGGATGGACTACCCAAACCTGAACCCTGATCCCTAGACCGGGTATTAAGCTATATCGCTGCCGCGCGTCTAGGTTCATTTCAGCTTTGGCAGCCGACGAGTAAACAACTCTATCTCTTTAAGCGTTGCTCTCAGACCCGTTTCCGCCAGACAGAACACCAATTTAACATACACTTGACTGACTAAGAGTAACTCCGCCACGGCAATAGGCCTACCACATCCTGACCTATTGTCGTGCCAGTCCCAAGCCTGGTAGATAAGGAGGAGGGCTCCGCTTTATTAACATCATTCGGCTGATTTCCATCTTGTCCGTCCGTTTTGAACTCCAGGGGGCAGCCTGAGCCAGTGCAATATGTCTTGGCATACTTTGTAGTTTTTTTAACCTATCCCGCCCGAGCCTCGTTGTTTCCTTGGGGGGAGAGAGGGATGGACTACCCAAACCTGAACCCTGATCCCTAGACCGGGTATTAAGCTATATCGCTGCCGCGCGTCTAGGTTCATTTCAGCTTTGGCAGCCGACGAGTAAACAACTCTATCTCTTTAAGCGTTGCTCTCAGACCCGTTTCCGCCAGACAGAACACCAATTTAACATACACTTGACTGACTAAGAGTAACTCCGCCACGGCAATAGGCCTACCACATCCTGACCTATTGTCGTGCCAGTCCCAAGCCTGGTAGATAAGGAGGAGGGCTCCGCTTTATTAACATCATTCGGCTGATTTCCATCTTGTCCGTCCGTTTTGAACTCCAGGGGGCAGCCTGAGCCAGTGCAATATGTCTTGGCATACTTTGTAGTTTTTTTAACCTATCCCGCCCGAGCCTCGTTGTTTCCTTGGGGGGAGAGAGGGATGGACTACCCAAACCTGAACCCTGATCCCTAGACCGGGTATTAAGCTATATCGCTGCCGCGCGTCTAGGTTCATTTCAGCTTTGGCAGCCGACGAGTAAACAACTCTATCTCTTTAAGCGTTGCTCTCAGACCCGTTTCCGCCAGACAGAACACCAATTTAACATACACTTGACTGACTAAGAGTAACTCCGCCACGGCAATAGGCCTACCACATCCTGACCTATTGTCGTGCCAGTCCCAAGCCTGGTAGATAAGGAGGAGGGCTCCGCTTTATTAACATCATTCGGCTGATTTCCATCTTGTCCGTCCGTTTTGAACTCCAGGGGGCAGCCTGAGCCAGTGCAATATGTCTTGGCATACTTTGTAGTTTTTTTAACCTATCCCGCCCGAGCCTCGTTGTTTCCTTGGGGGGAGAGAGGGATGGACTACCCAAACCTGAACCCTGATCCCTAGACCGGGTATTAAGCTATATCGCTGCCGCGCGTCTAGGTTCATTTCAGCTTTGGCAGCCGACGAGTAAACAACTCTATCTCTTTAAGCGTTGCTCTCAGACCCGTTTCCGCCAGACAGAACACCAATTTAACATACACTTGACTGACTAAGAGTAACTCCGCCACGGCAATAGGCCTACCACATCCTGACCTATTGTCGTGCCAGTCCCAAGCCTGGTAGATAAGGAGGAGGGCTCCGCTTTATTAACATCATTCGGCTGATTTCCATCTTGTCCGTCCGTTTTGAACTCCAGGGGGCAGCCTGAGCCAGTGCAATATGTCTTGGCATACTTTGTAGTTTTTTTAACCTATCCCGCCCGAGCCTCGTTGTTTCCTTGGGGGGAGAGAGGGATGGACTACCCAAACCTGAACCCTGATCCCTAGACCGGGTATTAAGCTATATCGCTGCCGCGCGTCTAGGTTCATTTCAGCTTTGGCAGCCGACGAGTAAACAACTCTATCTCTTTAAGCGTTGCTCTCAGACCCGTTTCCGCCAGACAGAACACCAATTTAACATACACTTGACTGACTAAGAGTAACTCCGCCACGGCAATAGGCCTACCACATCCTGACCTATTGTCGTGCCAGTCCCAAGCCTGGTAGATAAGGAGGAGGGCTCCGCTTTATTAACATCATTCGGCTGATTTCCATCTTGTCCGTCCGTTTTGAACTCCAGGGGGCAGCCTGAGCCAGTGCAATATGTCTTGGCATACTTTGTAGTTTTTTTAACCTATCCCGCCCGAGCCTCGTTGTTTCCTTGGGGGGAGAGAGGGATGGACTACCCAAACCTGAACCCTGATCCCTAGACCGGGTATTAAGCTATATCGCTGCCGCGCGTCTAGGTTCATTTCAGCTTTGGCAGCCGACGAGTAAACAACTCTATCTCTTTAAGCGTTGCTCTCAGACCCGTTTCCGCCAGACAGAACACCAATTTAACATACACTTGACTGACTAAGAGTAACTCCGCCACGGCAATAGGCCTACCACATCCTGACCTATTGTCGTGCCAGTCCCAAGCCTGGTAGATAAGGAGGAGGGCTCCGCTTTATTAACATCATTCGGCTGATTTCCATCTTGTCCGTCCGTTTTGAACTCCAGGGGGCAGCCTGAGCCAGTGCAATATGTCTTGGCATACTTTGTAGTTTTTTTAACCTATCCCGCCCGAGCCTCGTTGTTTCCTTGGGGGGAGAGAGGGATGGACTACCCAAACCTGAACCCTGATCCCTAGACCGGGTATTAAGCTATATCGCTGCCGCGCGTCTAGGTTCATTTCAGCTTTGGCAGCCGACGAGTAAACAACTCTATCTCTTTAAGCGTTGCTCTCAGACCCGTTTCCGCCAGACAGAACACCAATTTAACATACACTTGACTGACTAAGAGTAACTCCGCCACGGCAATAGGCCTACCACATCCTGACCTATTGTCGTGCCAGTCCCAAGCCTGGTAGATAAGGAGGAGGGCTCCGCTTTATTAACATCATTCGGCTGATTTCCATCTTGTCCGTCCGTTTTGAACTCCAGGGGGCAGCCTGAGCCAGTGCAATATGTCTTGGCATACTTTGTAGTTTTTTTAACCTATCCCGCCCGAGCCTCGTTGTTTCCTTGGGGGGAGAGAGGGATGGACTACCCAAACCTGAACCCTGATCCCTAGACCGGGTATTAAGCTATATCGCTGCCGCGCGTCTAGGTTCATTTCAGCTTTGGCAGCCGACGAGTAAACAACTCTATCTCTTTAAGCGTTGCTCTCAGACCCGTTTCCGCCAGACAGAACACCAATTTAACATACACTTGACTGACTAAGAGTAACTCCGCCACGGCAATAGGCCTACCACATCCTGACCTATTGTCGTGCCAGTCCCAAGCCTGGTAGATAAGGAGGAGGGCTCCGCTTTATTAACATCATTCGGCTGATTTCCATCTTGTCCGTCCGTTTTGAACTCCAGGGGGCAGCCTGAGCCAGTGCAATATGTCTTGGCATACTTTGTAGTTTTTTTAACCTAACCCTAACCCTAACCCTAACCCTAACCCTAACCCTAACCCTAACCCTAACCCTAACCCTAACCCTAACCCTAACCCTAGCGACATTGCATCGGCACTTGGTCCTTTCTTGATCTTCGGAAATAAGCCTGAGCCAGTGCTTTTCTTGTATATTTTTTAACCTACCCTGCCCGAGCCTCGTTTGTTTTCCGGGGGGATAGAGAGTGATCGCGTGTCCAACCCGACCCTGGTGACTTAGCGGACACACGGTTTATCCTACATAGGCCCCGTGCGTCTTAGCTCATTTCAGTCTTGGCAGCCGACGAGTTAACATCTTTCTCGCCTCTCAGTTACAGTTCACACAGATAAGCGTTTCTCTTAGACCCGTTTTGACCAGGTATAACATCACTTAGAAGGTAAACACCCGACCTAAAAGTAGGCAACTCCGCCACGGCAATAGGCCATTTCCCAACCTACCCCGGTGATTGAAATGTAACATCTTAGCCCTATTGTCGTGCCAGTCCCAAGCCTGGTTAATAAGGAGGAGGGAACCGCTTTCTTTACATCATAGGCCTGTTTTGACCGTTTCCCTGTGTTGCGGATGATATTGGCTGTTCTATGCACTTGAGGCGACTTAATAGTTCAGACCTTTGAGACTGTAGTAGCACAGATGACATGGTCCGTGGGCCACTGTGAACTTCTGATGACATAGTACTTACCATCCTGCTTTTATGCGACATTGCATCGGCACTTGGTCCTTTCTTGATCTTCGGAAATAAGCCTGAGCCAGTGCTTTTCTTGTATATTTTTTAACCTAACCCTAACCCTAACCCTAACCCTAACCCTAACCTAACCCTAACCCTAACCCTAACCCTAACCCTAACCCTAACCTTTAACCCTAACCCTAACCCTAACCCTAACCCTAACCCTAACGGTTAACCCTAACCCTAAAAAATTCATAATTTCGAGGTGCCTTCGTATTTTCTAAACCTAAATATACCATTTTGTGCAGAAATGAATGCTGAATCAAATGGTGTATTACAAGTTATGATATCTCAAACCAAACCCAAAATCCAAGGGGGGTGGTAACCACCCCCCCTTGGTAGTCAGTGTTACAAAAAAAGCTTGGTAGCCTGAGGGTCAAACCCTAACCTAACCTGCCCGCGCCTCGGTGATGCTCTGTGGGAAAGGGAGAGGACTTAATAAAAGCTATATAGCCTGTACAAACCCTAATACTGACCCTAACCTTAACCCGAATGCTACACAGCCAATACATAGAGTAATTTACCCAATATATTAAGCCTAACATGGCTCCCGCAAAAGTGCAGCTCTCAGCATTTACAGTCTGGCCGCCGTCGAGAATAGTCGATTTCGATACGAAGCGAGTTCTTTGCAACGAAACCGTGTGCATAACATCATTGACCTTAAAGTAGGCAACTCCGCCACGGCAATTGGCCATGTTCTTCAACCTAAGCAGGTCGTATAGAATATTTTCCATTTTACTAATTGTCGTGCCAGTCCCAAGCCTGGTTAAGGAGGAGGGAACCCGCTTCAGTAACATCAAGGGTCTATTTTCTACCGTAGATTAGAGTGCCTGGTGAGACAGAGTGTCTTATAGGCTATATAGGCATGCACTTGAGGCTACAGTCCTAGGCCAGATCTCTTTGAAACCTTCAACTCTTGAAATTCGCAGTATACACGGCGCTTATGGTGTCCCTCCAGTCCGTTGGTCCTTGTCCTGCTGGTAGATGAAATCCGTACCTGTTGTTTACTTGTGTTCTTTACGGTACAAGGCAATGCCTTCATTTGTTTGTCCATTCTGCATAGACCCTTTCGACAAGACACTCGTTCGGTTGTGCTTCTTAACATACGGCAATTGCCATTTGTAACATCGTTTTTTAACTGCTGAGAGTCCATTGTAATATTATTACCTTTTAAGTTCTTCTCTTGATTCCATGGGGATAACCTTGAGCCAGTGCTTTGAACTGAGTGTTCACGTTTATTTTTAAACCCTAACCTAACCGTAGGGTTAGGGTTAGGGTTAGGGTTAGGGTTAGGTTTAGGGTTAGGGTTAGGCTTAGGGTTAGGTTTTGTTATGGTTAGGGTTATAGGGTTTGGGTTAGCGTTAGGGTTAGAGTTAGGGTTAGGGTTAAGGTTAGGGTTAGGGTTAGGGTTGCTGTTTAGGGTTAGGCTTAGGGTTAGGCTTAGGGTTAGGCTTAGGGTTAGGGTTAGGGTTAGAGATAGTGCAATGATTAGGTTTGGGGATTATATTTAGGGTTAGGGTTAGGGTTAGGGTTAGGGTTAGGGTTAGGGTTAGGTTTGGTTATGGTTAGGGTTAGGGTTATGGGGTTTGGGTTAGGCTTAGGGTTAGGCTTAGGGTTAGGCTTAGGGTTAGGTTTGGTTATGGTTAGGGTTATGGGGTTTGGGTTAGGCTTAGGGTTAGAGATAGTGCAATGATTAGATTTTGGGATTATATTTAGGGTTTATGTTTTATATTAGAGACGAGGCTATGTTAGTTGATCGTTCGGGCGCATAAAAATTAATTGTCGGTTTAGGGCTTCAACGTAAACTTTTTTACGCAAGAATTTCCTAACTCATTCTTAAATGGTTGCCTGTTAAAACTTTGTTGTCAGCAGGGAGCTGAGACCGAATGCGGACGTCAAAATTCCATTTAAATGCTAAAAAATGATATAAAAGCTAGGCTGAATTAGCTTACCGCTGTCCAAATGTATCCATACATTGAAATCTGCAATGAGTTACATAATTTGGGACGCTAATGGCTATGTCAGCCATAAACAGAAACGCATCTTTCGAAAAATCCATCAATGTTGCCTTTAAAACTTCAAAAAATTTATTCCACGGTTATAAATTTCACTTGTTTCTTCTATAAAATTATTTTCTGACCAGTTTCACGACCATCCTATACTTTAATTAGACTTTTGTGATTTATGCAGCAGAGATGCGATCACTTCGAGAGTATTCTGTGAATTATGTCGTAGAGTTAAACTGGAAGCCAAATTGTGTAAATAATTCTCCACCTAGCGATTACTTTACCTGAAATTTTGTCACGCTATGATTATTTACTTATTAATTTATATCAGAAATTTTATATAGCGCTTCTTTAACCCATTTTTGCCCAGTGTTCCATTATTGGAACATTTTATAAAAACATTATTTGCAATGTAGCACTATACATTGAATATAAATCATTTCCTGTCATTGAAAACTGTTTTTCTAAGACATTCTCATAGAAAAATTTAATATTTTAATTTTTTTTTAGTTATCAGATAAGGTTTTTATGAGAATTTTGAAGGAGAAAATTTTCAACAAATTGCACCAAAAGATGCATAATTTGCAAAATCATTTAAACACATTCCAGTTTTGAACTTTATGGTTTTTGGTACTCTTATACCATTCATATTTCATGATAACTTTAATCGGTCTGTGTCATGAACTTTAGTCTGGACTTTTTGCAAATGTATATCATGTTCCATTATTGGAACACAGGGCACAAGTCCACGATTCTCATTACCGAATGTCGTTCTATACGCTTATTGCATTGCATTGCACAGTGTTTTCAGCTGGGTTTAGCAAATTTCCTTGCATGTAAATATTATTATATTTCTAAATTTCAATCATTTGTGACAGAAAAGGTGCGCAAATTATTTCCTTGATCACTGTGAGGCTATTTTGACAGCGCAGACTTTCATTACACGAACATCAGAGTGAAGAAGATGGGGGACGACGAAGACACTGATAGAACTCAAACAATCCGAGCGAACGATAGCATTGAAGTATTTGGGTCTAGACATTAGTATCTTGCGTAAGGACCTTGGGCAAGTCCTTCACTCACAATTGCTCAGCGCTTCGGCGTGAAACTCCGATGCAGTGTCCGCTCTGCATTCGGGAGCGCCTCTGAGTAGAGAGAGCTTGAAGGGGCGCTATAACAAGTGCACATACAAAAAGTATGGTTCTAGATTTGATAGTGGGACTCTGTCAGCACTCCTTCCAAACTCTGTGGCGATACAATTCTTTACCTAACTGAGCTTTGCTGATTGCGTTCCCAGAGCTCTGTGACTAAACAGACAGTTATTGCCAACAGAGTGGAACGCTGTCTAGTAACACAAGTAAGGTATTGACTAAGCAGCCACATCAGATTCTGTCCGTTGACTATCTATAGATCCGATGGAGAGTTCTGCTCTTGTTAAGTGGAATGGCAATCTGTAGATGCACATGATCAATGAAATACATGGTGAAAATCGATGGACCATCAATGTATATTGTATAACCTTCAGTAGGGTACCTGCAGACGTGCAACACTGTTGTAGGGCCTATACCCCGCAGTCGATCGAGTCGTGGGCTACGATCGACTTGGCTCACGCGACGATCGACTCGATCGACTTCGTCGACTCGCCGACCTCTCGACGACTCGATCGACTTGGCTCGGCCGACGATCGACTCGATCGACTTCGTCGACTCGCCGACCTCTCGATGACTCGATCGACTTGGCTCGGCCAACGATCGACTCGATCGACTTCGCGTCGACTTGACCTAGTTTTGTCTCTTGCTTACCTTTGCAGTTATGTGATCTCAAAATGAAATTATACGATGGTAGATCTGTGTTATAATCTGTGTGACGTAACAATAAGCCTAATTTCGTATTCTCAGTGAATTTATAGTAGATTTGCACTGTAATCATAGTGACGTCACATTAGGCCTCGTTTTAGATTCTGTAAATGAACTTCAATAATTATTACGGTAGATCTGTGTAATAATCGAAGTGACGTCACAATAGACCTAGTTTATACTCTCAAAATGTACTTCTATAATAGTAGATCTGTGTCATAATCGAAGTTAGTCACAATTCTCAAAATGAACTTCTTTAATAGTAGGTCTGTATCATGATCGAAGTTAGTCGCAATAGGCCTAGTTTATTCTCAAAATGAACTTCTTTAATAGCAGGTCTGTGTCATGATCGAAGTGACGTCACAATGGGTCTACTGTTTACATTCTCATACTAGACGTATAATAATAGATTTGTTTCTTAATCGGAGAGATGTTGCGTTTAAACAGTCGAAGTTTTGTATTATAAAAATGAAATAATATGACAGCAGATCTATATCAAAATCGAAATGACGCCACAATAGACCTAATTTCGTTTTCTCAGTGAACTTATTTAATAGTATAATTGTATGATAATCGAAGTGCCGTCATAACAGATACCGTTTTATATTCGCAAATTGAACATTATATACTGGTAGATCTGTTTAATAATAATCGAAGTTACGTCACAATAGGTCTTGTTTATATTCTCTAAATGCACTTTTATAATAGTACATTTGTATCATAATCAAAGTGACGTCACAATATACCTTGTTTATATTCTCAGAATGCACTTCTATAATAGACCTAGTGCATTCGCTCGGTACGTCGCTCACTTACAACCAAAGCTGCCACTACTCTGATGCATGCATTTATATGCACGAGAGTTGACTATGGTAGTGCCATCTATGCGGGCCTAACACTTTCACGCATTAATAAGTTGCAATCTGTCCTTAATGCTGCGGCCCGCCTGATTGGCGGCATACCAAAGTTTGGGCATAATATCAAGTTTTATACGGGAAGAACTGCACTGGTTGCCAATGCAAAAACGTATTGAGTTTAAGATTTTAATGTTCATGCGCAATTGCCTAGCAGGCCAAGCTCCGATCTATCTTATGGAACTCTGTGTACCTGTGCTGTCCATCCCAGGCCGTAGATTCCTTCGCTCTGCTACGCATGGTGACCTGGTTGTCCCTAGGGCTCGATCTTCCACAGTGCTACATAGAAGCTTTGCTATGGTTGGTCCGTCTTTCTGGAATAAGTTACCTATTAGTCTTCGCAATGAACTTCTTTGTATTTCTTTGCCCCTTTTCCGCAAGCGTTTGAAAACCATTCTCTTTGATTGTGGTTAGGTGTCAGGTCGGGAGCGCCTCTGAGGAGTTCTCTTGTAGTGGCGCTATATAAATGTACGATTACAATTACAATTACAATTTGCATCATAATAAAAGTGACGTCAAAATAGCCCTTGTTTATATTCTCAAAATGCACTTCTATAATAGTACATTTTGTATCATAATCGAAGTGACGTCACAATAGGCTAGTTTTTTTAATTCTCGAGGTGAACTTGTAATATAATAGTAAAATTGCATCATAGTCAGAGTACCGTTACAATAAGCAAAGGCCTAGTGTTGTATTCTCAAATTTAATGAAATTATAAATTATGATAGTAGATCTGTATCCTGGTTGAAGTGACGTCACAATAGGCCTAATTTCGTTTCCCAGTTAACTTAATTAATTGCAGAATTGTATCATAATCGAAGTGACGTCATAAAAGGGCCCCGTTTTATATTCTTAAAATTAGCATCTACATATCTAGGCCTACAGGCCCACAATAGTAGATCTGTATCATGCTCATTCAGGAGCGGATCCAATGCAGGCAATCCGGCCATGCCCCCCACTCCATTAAGAGATTTGCACAGAAGTACCCCTCCCCCATCAGGTTTCAAGAAGCTGCAAATCAATGCAACGGGAACAGGAAGATGAGAATGTAGCACATGACTAAAAAAAGTCATCAGATTTTAAATAACCTGAGTTGCCACGGGTTTTTAGAAGTTTTTTGGGCGAAAGACTAAAAAACATTTCTGCGGTATTTTGTCGGCTCCAGACCCAAAGTTTTGGCCTCCCTTCCAAAATTTCTGTATCCGTCCCTGTACTCGTTGAATTCAAATCGAAAACGTGCGTCTATAGTCAACTTTCACAGTCCCACTAGCACGAAATCGCCAACACTGCCAAAAGGTTCATTTCCTGTACTTGTGTGCAAAAACCGAATTACGTCATTAAGCTTATATCATCTAGGTCACTTTGAGTCTTCAAGAAGTAGTAGAATAAGTAAAATATTTACTAAGTAAAATATTTCTAAGTCGAGTCGAGTCAATGAAACAACGATCGACTCGACTTGCAAGTCGACGATTTTTCGATCGACTCGACTTGGCAAGACTCACGATCGACTCGACTTGCAAGTCGATCGAGTCGACGATTTTTCGATCGACTCGACTTGGCCGAGTTATGATCGACTCGATCGATCAACTCGATCGACTGCGGGGTATAAGGGCCTACCCCATAGAGCCAGAAAAATCTGTGATAAATGCCAGGTCAGCCTCCCCAAAGTCCGCTTGAAAAGCTTCCACGAAAAATGGCTTCGACTACTCTGCTTGCCCGCATGGAAAATGGGCATTTTTCGGATATTTTGCTGAGTTAGTCACGGGGTTAGGTTACCGTGAGTTATAATTGGGGTTAATTATTCTAACATAATTTATGATGGTCGATGGTGTAGTAGTATAATTAAGGTTAAGCCTCAAATCCCTGCCAGGTTAGAAAATTTAGTTGGACATAATATTTTCTGCTCCATCATCACCCATTGAGCGCTTCTGAGCATTCTTACACCATGCTTCTGAGTATTCCTGTCAGTGTTGCCACTGAGGTTTCAGAAATAAACCCAGATTTCCTTACGAAAAACCCCGGAAAAACCCAGACTATTCATATAAGCTATTTTAGACCCCCTTTATTCAAATGAAGTTGGGTTTTGCTTGTTCGTATGAGGGTTAACAAAATGTTCGTCAAAAGACTCGAATAAAATGTAATTACAACTTTCAAAATATCAATTGTGGTTAAGTTGCCGGACTCGGCATCTATACTGATAATAAGCTCAATCGATAAATATTTGTGTGCGCATGCGCAGCGGGCCAAGCCTACCAGAATTGTAAACACATAACAGACGTGGCTTAAGTTTATTAAGTCTTAAAGTTGTCCGAGGTTTCCAGTAAAATTTTCTTAATACGCTTAATGGCTTTACCGACACTGCTCTCCTTTGGATTCAGTCTTATCTCTCATCACGCTCTTTCTCAGTCAGTCAAAACACTTGAAACGTCATCTCAATCATGCCCTCTCACCTGTGGTGTTCCGCAAGGTTCTGTCCTCGGACCCCTCTTCTGCCGTCATAGGCAAGAACCACGTAACTCAATATTTGGCCGTTTTGAGTTAGATGCAGTTTCCGCATCTATTAATGGTCCTACACCTTGGAAAAAATTGAGAAACTCCTATCTCGATTCCATCACAGGGAACCAGCGTGTGTGAAAACCACGTATCTCCAGAAACCGCATGGCATCATAAGCAAGAACCACGTATCTTGAGTTACGTTGTTTTTGCTTAGTATGGTAGGGCGTTATTCGCAGATACGTACTAAGCAAGAACCACGTATCTTCATTTTGCGTTGTTTTTGACTTGTCTTATATTTATATGAAACTGCTAATGTAATGTAATGTAATGTAAATCTTCGAGAATTTCTCAGCGCCCACAAAAGCCACGTCAGGGAGACCAGCTTATTCACCGGCGCTATATCAAATCAAGTCCGCAATAGCCAGAGCTGCCGTTTTCGTTCCGGTGCCAGGTCAAAATCCGGGGAGGTCAAGCCGAGGAGACAGCGTGGTGCTACGGTGGTTGTCGGTGATGGTTGGGTGATGGAACTTGATTGGAATCTGGATAGGATAGGTTGAAAAGTTCGGTTTTCAGTCGTGAATGGAATGCAGCAGAGGAGAGTGCAAGCGGAGGAGAGGTTGAATTTGGAGGTGAGACTGCAGGAGAGATAGGAGGGTGAGCGAACAGGCGGAGGTATGTTGGCTAAAGCTAAAAGAGGTGAGTAAGAGACATCTCCGAAATAGAAATATTCTGTTTGAATATTTCATGCCTGATAGCTGTGCAAACTGGTTTTATACTTTGTAAACTTGTTTTATATCTCTTAAAATGTTAACTGAGTACTGTACAAACTGGTTTCACGACTACACAAACTGGTTTCACATCGTTTGAAATAATGTCTGATAGCTGTACAAACTCGTTTCACAGCTGTACAAATGGTTTTGTATATTCTAAAATAATGTCTGATAGCTATACAAACTGATTTGGAAGCTGTACAAACTGGTTTTGCAGTCGTGAAAACTAGGTTTCATATTTTTCAAATGTTGCCTGAGAACTGCATAAACTGGTTTCATAGCGTTCGAAATGATTCCTGATTGCCGTGCAAACTGTTTTTACAGCTGCACAAACTGATTTGGTCTTCTATAATTATGTCTAACAGCTGTAAAACTGGCTTCACCGCTGTAAAGACTGGTTTTTCGGCTGCATTAACTGGTTTCATATATATTAAAATTCTGTATGCCAGTTGTGCAAATTGGTCCCGCAGCTGTACAAATTGATTTCATTTCATTTTAAATAATATTTGATGCCTACAAACTGGTTTCGCTTCTGTGCAGACTTGTTTCTTATCTTTAGAAGAATGCCTGACAAATGTACAAACTTGTTTCACATTATGTGCAAACTGGTTTCATATATTTTAAAATAATGTCTTTTATCTGTACAAACTGGCTTCACAGCTGCAGAAACTGTTTCGCATCTTATAAAATAATGTCTGATAGCTGTACAAACTGGTTTCGCTGCTTAAAACTGGTTTTATGGTTGTGCAAACTGGTTTCGTATCTTCAATAATGTTGTCTGAGAGCTATGCAAACTGGTGTCACAGAAGTACAACTGTTTTTTTTTCTTTAGGATAATGCCTGACAGCTGCACAAACTGGTTTCATAGCTGCACAAACGGGTTTCACATCTATACAAACTGGTTTCATATCTTTAAAAATGTTACCCCGATAGCTGTGCAAACCGATTTTGACAGCTGTGCAAACTTGTTTGGTCTCTTAAAACTATCTCTAATAGACGTAAAACTTGTTTCAGCGTTGTACAAACTGGTCCCACGGCTGCACAAACTGGTTTAATATCATTTAAATTTTGTCTGACAGCTGTGCAAACTGATTTCACAGCTGTACAAGCTGGTTTCATATATTTTAAAATAATGTCTGATACTATAAAAAGTGGTTTCGCGGATGTGTACAAACTGGTTTCGTATCATAAAAAATGCCTGATTACTGAACAAACTGGTTTTAGAGCTACAAAACTAGTTTCTTATATTGTAACATTATATCCGGTGGCTGTACAAACTGGCTAACGCCGTTGTACAGACTCGTGTTGTATATTTAAAATAATGCCTGATACCCGTGCAAACTGGTTTCACAGCTGTACAAACTAGTCTAATAGCTACACAAACTGGTTCCGACTCTCTTTTACATAATATCGGATCAATGTCTGAGTAAATTACAGCATTGTTCCACAATAAAACACGATTTTATGCAGATGCGTTGTTTTTGCCATTTATCGGTTACAATTGCCGGTCTGTAATGCTAAGCAAGAACACACCAACTTAATTAAGTTACTTTTTTCCATATTTACGACAAAAAAAATTAAAAATTGATTTTTCTATAAAAAATGGGTGTATTTTCTTACATTTATTAGTTTATAGCAGAAAAGAATAAACATATTTTTTCTACTTGGCAGAACAGAATTTAGTCTTTTGCGTTTATCTCAAAACAAGGTTTTTTGAGTTACGTGGTTCTTGCTTATGACGGCAGTCTTGTTCATCCTCTACACCACTCCACTCAGTTCACTCATAAAAGCATCCACAGTCGACCATCACCTATATGCTGACGACACCCAATTATTCATCTCTTTCTCTCCAAGCAGCTTCTCTGACTCCACAAATAACTTTCTCTGTGCGGTCACCCAAATCACCTCCTGGATGACCTTAAATCTTCTTTATCTGAACCCCTCCGAAACTGAATTTATACCCGGTACTAATAGACCTCCGAGAGCAAATTAAGAAAATTCCTGATCCCTCTATTTCCTTCAACATTGACTCTTCTTCCAACCACATTTTCAATGCAAATTTCCTGTCCGAAACCTATAGGTGTTATCTTTGACCAGCACCTTAATTAGCTTCTCCGACCACATAACCCAACTTTCCCGCACTTGTTTCATGCACATACGTGCTCTCCGTAGAATCCTCCCTATGCTCGACTTTAAAACTGCATCCACAATAGCCACATCCATAGTTCATGCGAAACTTGATTACTGCAACTTTCTCTTCCTAAACATTGATATAACCCAAATTAACCACCTCCAGGCTATCCAGAATGCCCTCGCCCGTGCAGTGACGAAAACCCCCAAACGTCACCACATCACTCCTGTTCTGAAATCACTTCACTGGCTCAAAAATACCTGAACACAAATACAAAGTCCTCTCACTCACTTACAATACACTTCAATCATCCCAGCCGTTCTACCTTCGTCAGTTGTTCACCATCCAGCCACCTCGTTCAACACGCTCCTCATCCTCCATTACCCTGCTTCGCCCTCCCATCACTGAAATTTGCAAACCGCTCCATAGCCATTGCCGTTCCACCTCTGTGGAACAAACTTCCGCCAGCACTTCGGCAAACTTCCGACCCATCATACGAACTCACCAAAACTCCACCTCTCGCTATCTCCCCACAGGTCTTTCACTCAAAACTGAAAACATTGCTCTTTAACAAATCCTATCCTGATTCCTCCTCTTCTCATCACAATGTCATCCCTCGTCATTTCAATTCTAAACATCACCCACCTTAGTCGTCCATCTATCTGCCTGCCTGACTCTCCGGACTTGACCCGCTGCCTACCAATTTTGTTTTGATTGAGCGCCTGTGAATAAGCTGGTTCCCGCGACTTGGCTTTTGTGGGCGCTGTAGAAGTCTCGAGATTAATTACGATTACGATATAGGCTAGCCTATATTTCGGTTTTTGCCTATCTCTGAGGTAGCGTGAGACGGTGAGACAGGTGGTAGGAAAATAGACAAAATTATAAACGAATCTATGGGCCTACTTTAGCCACGTAGGTATGGAACAGAAGGCGAATAAAATCAGGCAGGCGAGCAGGCTGAGTCAGCTGTTCACCATCATAGATTAATATGACACACCAAAGTGATGTAGGTCACTAACTGCAGAGGTTTTTTAGTGTTAATATA
>CATKHU010000172.1:0-2500 GCA_949752735.1 Lumbricus terrestris
TCGTTCTCTCTCTCTCTCTTCTCTCTCTCTCTCTCTCTCTCTCTCTATCTCTATCTCTTCTCTCTCTCTCTCTCTCTCTCTCTCTCTCTCTCTCTCTCTCTCTCTCTCTCTCTCTCTCTCTTTCTCTTTCTCTCTCTCTCTCTCTCTCTTTTTTCTCTCTCTCTCTCTCTGATTATTATTCTTCTTGATATAATTTACTAGTCGCATTGAACACACTATACTACACTACTCTTGATGAAATGTCCTTATCATTTCTTATAATATTATATTGACGAAGGATAAGAACGAGAGACACAGCTCACATACAAATCAAATTCAACGAGCTTCTTAGTATACGATCATGCATGTTATGCATATAAGAGTAGGTATAATTCACGTGACAGCAATACATGCATAGAATATGCTACATGTATGCTTAATAGAACTATATAATATATACATGGCATACGTTGTTATGAATGGTAGGCAGACGAGAGGTAGAAAGAAGCAAAGGTGTGCGTGTATTGAATTTTTGTAGGTGAGCGTGTGACGATGAACAGTGGCTGCTGCTGCTGCTGCTGCTGCTGCTGCTGAGGATAGCATGCATCTTTACTTCTGCCGCTTCATCTACCGCCGCCGTCATCTTCACTGGAGACCCAGGCGATGGCGGTGCTGCATGTCTGTCTGTCTGTCTCTCTCTCTGTCTCTCTCTGTCTCTCTCTCTCTCTGTGTCTCTCTCTGTCTCACTCTCAGGTTAGATGGCGCCACCGGTGCTGCCTGCGATTGACGGAAGGGGTCTGAGTTGGCATCGGCTGACGACTCAGCGGATGTTCGTCTTGCACGCCATCGGCTGGCTTCAGTCATTTCCGGGACTGCTGCTGTTGCTCGATTTCGCCTCATCGAATGGATGCTGTGGCAGCAGCAGCAGCAGCGCAGTTCGTTGAGGTAACCGCGGCTGCTGCGGTGGCGGCGGTTGCTTAGTTCGTCTTTGTTGTTCAGAGCCTCCTACATCATCTTCTTCTCATCTTCCTTCTCTATACTCACGCACACTTACACACCCACGTATCAACTGAGCACCGTCTGTCCACGGTGCTCAGTCTTCTTCAACAACTGCGAAGAATAAGCGACGAAAGACTCGTGCTGTACAACTTGTGGTCTACAAATTATGGTCAGACATCATTCAATTTTTATATCATTCATTCATTCTGAGAATTTATATAGCGCCCCTTCAAGATATCGACTCACAGGCGCCCTCTGCGCTAACTAGCCGAAATGTTAAGAGTCATAGCGAGCGAAAAATAACAACAAGTTGCAATGTTATATATCGTTGCCTGCTCAGTTTTTGCAGTGTTATATCGTTGCCTGCTCAGTTTTTCTTTTAGCAAGCTTATATATAATACTATATAGACTCCTCAGGTCTTTAACTTTCGTCAATTATGTTTCAAGCGAAACTTCCGATCAGCGCTGGATGTCCTGAAGCATTCGTTCGCACTTTCACATTGTTAGTCTACTTATATATTTTATTGCAATTAATTTGCTCGTCACAGAAAAACCCGTTGACAGTCAGCGGCATTGTATTGAGTTATATTAGAAGAATCAGTTACATATGTCGCAACCTGACGCCATCAGGAGGTTTTCTGCGGGTTTTTTATCCGATTTTAGACCGGGTTTCCCCACGGATCAGGATTTCTGACAATGAGTTCAATTTAATTAGTGACGATTGATGGTTCGTTCGTTTCAATGGCGGTGCCATGAAAGTCATAAGATAGCATTTGGCTGTTCAATTAACATAAAAACGAACAACTGACATAAAAAAAATTCAGAGAGACAGAGGAGAGGGGCAGAAGGAGAAACAGAAGCGGAGGCGGAAGCAGAGGCATATAGAGTCGAATGGGGGCGTGCCACGTAGCATCCGGTACTCGCAGTCACGTGTCTGCAGTTTATAGACACGTGGGAACAATGTTTGTCAAATCAAATCAGTTATTCACAATTCGTTGACGCATTATCACTTTTAATGTGACATCGCTTTGTTAGTTAAATGTGCTACAGAAAGAGTATGAATAATATCAGAAAGAATATTGAATTGCAAATTTAGATTGTGTATACTACTTTTCGCTAATGATGAAATGTAATGTAATGTAATTCAGACAATTTATATTGCATCGTCAGAGGCAAGCCACTTCTATGGTGCTTTACACGCATAATGTCAAATGTCAGAGTAAATGTCATGAGCTCGAGAGCAAGTGCAGCTTCAATTGTTTTTTTAAAAGTTGATTCAGTTTTGTGTGAAATGTGTGGTCTGCCTTGATCCAGGATCTTAGCAATGACAAAGATTTATTGATATCTCGCATTTGTCATAGCGCCCCTTCAAGCTCTCCACTTAGAGTCGCTCCCGACTACGGCGCGAACATTGCATCGGAGTTTCACGCCAAAGCGCACGAGCAATTACAGGTGAAGAACTTGATCAAGGTTCCTACGTGGCGGCTTGAGGTGGATTCGAACCTGGAATCTTCCAAAGTGT
>CATKHU010000172.1:7500-50126 GCA_949752735.1 Lumbricus terrestris
ATAAGGCAAATTTGAAAGTCTGCAAAACTGCATGAACTAGCTCTAGATAAAATCATAGTGATAATTATGCAACATGTTGACCAATCAATCACCAACACAGTCGTCATAAGTGAGTTGAGAGGTTGAAATAACCTAACAATAAGCAATAGAGGCTCGGCGACTAAGCAATAGTGAGTTGAGAGGATACATACTAAGCAATAGTGATTTGAGAGGATACGTATACTAAGCAATAGTGAGCTCATAGGATGAGAAAGTAGATATATATCCATATCTGGTCTGGCCTGCGTCGCCATCACTATACGTTATTAATTTGTCTTGAATAGTTGCCCCTAGCAGCTGGATACTATCAATCTGGGTCTCACTTTTGTTACCTCTTATTATTATTTTTACATATTTACTTAATAATGCCTTGAAATGGCTCCAATGAAAGATTGATTGATTGGCTGATTGAAACTTCATGTCACTAAGCAATATTGACATAATACATGATGAAACTACTAATTAGGCCTATATTTAGTGAATTGGGACAGGTTTTTGGTCCATCTGTTTCTTCGTTTGGTTGCCTATTTACTGTAGTTATGGTGTTCATACTGTAATCATTACACTGGCTCCTCTTCACCAAAGAATCCACTTAAAACATGTCTATGAATGTGCGTATGAATGTGGGAACTCACTTTCGATTCTTTTAGTCAATCGCAATTCGCAAATCGCTGCACATACTTCAAACAAACTGATGTAAAAGACATCGAGAACAAAAATTCAATTACTGAGTGAACAGCGCACGGATAATAATATTAGAAGTGATGCTACATTGATCTTTTCCCCAGACGCAGATTAGGTTACACCTGGTGGAATCAAAGAAGCCACGATAGTTTACAGATAGTTTATAGATAGTTTAGTTTACATATAGTTTACAGATAGCTTACAGCAAGGCCGTAACCAGGATTTTATTTCAGGGGGTGTTTACCAGGGTTGTACTGGTAATTATTGAGGTGAGTACACGTTGAGGCCGGAAAAATCTACTTTTTTCGGTCAAAAAATCGCGATCTTCAGAGGGTTCTGATCGGCAAATATATTTAAAAACTGTAGTTCTTACATTACGTCCGAGTAAATGCATTATATTATATTTACATTTTTTATTTGGAGAGGGGTGGTATTCAAACACCCAAAGTACTCCTAGCTACGACCTTGGTTTACAGATAATTTACAGATAATTTACAGATAGTTTACAGTAGGATCTACTCTATAATTATGTCCGCCTATAGCCCTATAATAGCCAACTTATTATCTCTAAGCTTACTCTTTTCTTTACTGAAAATATTTCACTCGTGATTCTCGATCGTTCTGCAACATTTTGTCAAATGGATAATCAAGGTTTCCGATCGTGGTCTGCTTTCCGTTTCCTAGAAGCGACCATCGAATAATATAATTATTGTAATTATTGCGTGTGCATCACTTCAAAGATTAGAAGGGATTAGATTGGAAATAAAATAATCATTCTGCCGCGCATGCAGGAATAATTATTTTATTTTGTTTCTGTCTCTGCATCTCGCGGCTTCTGCTTGTGCTTTTCTGCTTGTGCTTTTCTGCTTGTGCTTTTCTGCTTGTGCTTTTCTGCTTGTGCTTTTCCGCTTGTGCTTTTCTGCTTGTGCTTTTCTGCTTGTGCTTTTCTGCTTGTGCTTTTCTGCTTGTGCTTTTCCGCTTGTGCTTTTCTGCTTGTGCTTTTCTGCTTGTGCTTTTCTGCTTGTGCTTTTCCGCTTGTGCTTTTCTGCTTGTGCTTTTCTGCTTGTGCTTTTCTGCTTCTCTCGCTTTCTGACTTTTCGGTTTCTGCTAATCTCTAATTTTGCTGTTTCTTCTCCCTCAGCTTTCGTGTCTGCAGAAGTCGTCTTCACTTGTTCCTGCGTTTTCCTTGCGGCTCAACTAATCTTCGCTTCTCTTCCGATTGTTTCCGCTATGGCTTCCGATACTACATATTTTTTGATACATTTGCTTTTGCTGCATTAACTCAGTCGTGTTCGCCTGTCTCTGCACTTGCTGCCCTATAGCTTAGCATCAATCCCTGCTGCTGCTGCTTCAGCTGTTGCTGCTGCTGCTACTACTACTGCTACTGCTACTATACTAGCCTACTACTACTACTACTCTGCCAATATTACAGGTACTAATGCTATTACTACTACTAGTAGTACTGCCATTGCTACCACTGCTACTATACGACTGCTGCTGCTGCGGCTGCGGCTACTACTGCTACTACTACTACTACTACTACTACTACTACTACTACTACTACTACTACTACTACTACTACTGCTGCTGCTAATGCCGCTGCTTTTGCTATACTGCTACTACTGCTGCTACTACTACTGCTGCTGCTGCTCTACTGCTACTACTGCTGCTACTACTACTGGCGTTTCATCGAGTGCTGGCTCTGGTCTGCATGAAGTGATTTTGGATCGACACCCCATCACATGTAGACATCACATGTAGATGTATGTGTCAGACGAAGAGACAGAGAGATTAGTCGTCGTCGACGGCGCTCAGTCTTCCAGAAGATGGCGACCGACGTCGGACGATTGAAGGAAGGGACGACGACGACGTCTGTCGCCGGCGAAGCCGAGGACCGACCGACCTACCGACGACATCAAATACCAGCATGTGACCGATGATTGAACCGTCTACTGCTCACCGTTTCAATCACCACAACCAGGCACTAATCCCTCCTCATCCGCACATCCAACTGCATCCAGCCCTATAGGCATCCTTCCTTTTCATACTCCTCCATCTGACCTCCAGCTCGGCTTCTCAACAGTTCGGCTGCCTCGCTCTTAAGACGCACGCATACTCTAATAGCGTAATGATTTGCAATATAGGCCTATAATATATTGCACTCGATATAATAGGCCTACTTATAATAATTGTGAATAACGCACAAGATCTAACATGACTAGATGCGTCTATATATCTCCCACCGTCACAAAGTATCGTGTAGTAACCTGATATGCTATATATATATTATATATATTATATATTATATATATATATATATATATATTATGCGACTACTTAAGGCTCTGAGAGCTGCTGAAACTCTTAGGAAATCGGTCAAGAGGCCGTGTATTGTGTAAGCGCGGCAGTCGACATTGTTAAGCGACCAGAAGGATAAGAATTATTATGTGGCCCACGTTTCACACTATTTCGAACATGTACATGCACACTGTAGATGAGAGCAATAATACATGTATATCTTCAATACAATTGTATGCATACATACATAGCCCTACGTCTTTACCTCCACACACACTTATGCGCACACATGCGTATATATAGCCTGCATGCACTTATATGCAATTAAACATACAATAATTACATAAATTATAACGAGTGAACATTCATCAATATAGAAATAATTATTATTCAAAGCAACAGACTGACTGGAGTCGATTGGTTTCTGCATTTCTTTCTTCTTCTAATGATTTATTTGCTCTGCTCCGACTCTCTGACGTTGTAGGCCTACAGATGCATTGTTTTATCTACTCCTTGAGATTTCTCTTAATCCGAACTACCTTTGTCCTCTGCTTTAAATCTCCGTCTTTGTTGTCTTAACTCGTTTCCAACTCATTTTCCCTTCTTTTGCCTCAGACAACAAATGAAATGCATCCCACAAGCGGTGACGTAGCCAAGAATTTATGATGGGGGTGGTGGTTTATAAGTAAGTAAGTAAGTAAGTATTTTCTTTATTACTCCACTTGCAAACGCACAATGGGACACAGAACATCATTATAATACATAGAAGTAATAATAGGTAATAAAAATGTGCAAATTATAATCAAAAGTTAAATATAATATAATTACTAAACTATCATCGACAAACTCTTATGGCCTGGCTGGATGCCCTTCCTGACACCAACCCAACAGTGTTGCAGCAAATAAAAAGGGAATGAAGTTACAAAGGAAATAAAGTAAGAAAACAATTGTTAATACAAACAGTTGTTTTTTGTTTTTCTTATTTAAGTGGATAAATAACCTTTAAAAACCTTTTCCCTAAGCCAATGGGGTTTAATCCCCGAAAAACCCCTTGTCTACTCCACTACCCACATTTGACATAAGCTTATAGCCTTATACGATGAAATCTCTCAACGGATAAAAAAGTTTTGTGTTTTACTGTTTTTGGGTATACGCGACATGTCGCTAAGAGGAGTTATGATAACAAGTTAATATCTTCTACAAATATGGGACTACTCTAAAAAATAATACATCGTTTTATTCAGTGTGAAGAGCTCTTTCCAACGATATATTGAATGGCAGCTAATTAATTTGCACTAAGAATATTTGATAAGAAAACCTGCAATTTTCTCTCAAAAATGCAATTTTTCGTAATTTTTGCCCTCTGGTGGGGCTGAAGACATTAATATTTTTGAAAACTTTTTATGCATTTCTTGACCCCATGTCATTGGGCAACTTTTGGTTGCTATTAGGCCTACTTTTCGATTAGATCTATTTGATTTTCTTTTTTTCACTCCACCCTAACTACCACTAGAAACTAGTGATAATTCTGTATAGATTGATCATTGATATCGTGATAAACTTGCTAAGACGTTGAGTTGTCCTGCCAGACAATGCAATATGTCTTGCTCCTTCTCCATCACCGTAGCTGAAGCCTATAGTGCTTTCGTCTGCTTTTGTCACTTGGCTGCATTGACAAAAAGTCTATTATTTAAGTTTGCGGCTTTGAACGCATTACCGATAGGCCACCAAGTCGCAATCGGAAGATTCTCCAAGCATATTAAAAGACAGAAAAATATTGTACAGGATTAAGGCAAAAATAATCGTCTACTTGATATGGGAAAATATAAAAAATGCCGAGTTTGGAGCCTATATTAGCAGATGATTCAGATCTGTGAAGACTTTTTACACAGACCAGAAATACATGGTGAAGATATTTTATTTGTGTAACCAAGATCGAATAGACAGCCGACCACAAGGGAATCGTTAATTGAGTTCATAGCTATAACTGAACTATAGTAATAAAGTCATTGCTCTTTTTTACTTAACAATAACTTCCTAGACCTACGAAATACAATTGCTTCCAGGATGAAACGAGTTGACCAATCACAATTTCTTTCATGAAGAGGATGACATAGACAGCTGTGCTGTTTAGTTGATCAGTTTCGGTATAGAGGAAAGGGTTGTTCGTCGTTTGATGATTTTTTTGCCAAAGCAGACGAATATGATCCAAATCAACGATTCTTTAAATGCATCGCTTGTAGTGCTACAGTGTGTGTTTAGTCGGTTTGTCCGGTCCTTTCAGCAGCTGCCTCGACCATGGCCTCAGCTACTTCGGAAGCACGTTTCTGCTGACTTCCTGAACTTGAATGATGTTGGACCAGCCGTCGACCCACTCGTCCTCGTAATGCGACGGCAACTTAATCAGTAGATCGACTTGGTAAACTGTGGAATTATCATTTTGTGTCCCATTCAAACCGACTGTGGCCGATGGCAACATCGGCGTTCGTTCGTACTCTCCTCCGAACGCAGGAAATCTCCCGAACGTATTCTGGGCAACTCGCTGAAAGGAGGTCTATCGGTGGACTGTATCGGCCGAACTCGGTCTTGATGCAGCGTCCAAATTCACCTTCGCTGGGACTTTTACCGTCTCCTTATCTTCGAAACCTGTCTTATTCTCAGTCATCTGAATATCTGAAACCATCGGGTAATCCACCTTGTTCTCAGTTGCCGGAATGCTTGCGGCCATCTCATTTTCAGTAGTCTGGTTCCTAGTCAACTTCTTCTCTGATGCCATCTGCTGTTCAGCGCCCTCGTTCTTCTTCTCGCCAGCTTTAGTCTGCGTGTTCTTTGTCTCCGCTTCATGAGCGGCGTAAGGTTTTGCGACATCAACGGCACTGGCTTCGGCGGGCTCTGGGTCAGGTATTGGTGTGAAGGAGAAGTCGTGTACTGGCCAGAGCTGCCAGAAGTTCTTGACAACTTCGTCCAGTTTGCTTTTGAAGGTGAGTGATGAAACTTCGATTTCTGACTTCTTCGGTTGCTTGAAAATCTTCACAACAAGCGGAAGAAATCCTGACGATATAATGGCCAACATCTGAGTGGTGGTGGAAAGTTCGTAGAGGTGTCCGATAGACAAGACAACGATGAAGACGAAGACGATGAAAGCAAGCGTCCGTAAGGAATCCTTCACGGCCTCCATGACTCCCTCGTGAATCGGGCCAGGAACTCCAACGGCGCGAATCTCACAGACTGCGTTGAAGAGTTTTCGCGGTAATCTGAAAGTGTCTTCGTTGTCGACAAACAGGACGAGGTCGTTGATGAACCAGTACCTCGGTGGCTGTTTGGCTATGTCGTCTGGCCTCTCATGGGAACGTAGCTCGCTATGTTCTCGCTCCTTGAATGCCTGGTTCTCCTGCAGATAGGAGGGCACACCCGTCACATTGTGCAGTTCTTTAACGCGACTCACTAACTCTCTGAAGAGAGACCGATTCAGTTTCAAATACCTCAAATGAACGTTGTTGGAACTGATGTACGTGTAGAAGACTGACTGAATCACCAGAGCGGCGTACTTGACTGTTACGCCGGCGTTGACAATGACTCCCATCATCGTAAAGACTACGATTTCGACGAGAGATCCGAGACATTCAGCGACTATGATGAGCAGACAGTAGAGAGCCAAAATGCACGTGATCGATGCAAACAGATGTCGTAGCATATTAACTGGACGAATGCGCAGGACGTCGACTATGCTCGGCGCTATGGACGGCCTGTCGTCCGCCTTCTCTTTTGCAGAATTAATCGCTCGGAATTTCTCCAACTCGTCGAATTCCTCGACGACCTTTGGAGGTTTCGCCGAATTTCTGTCGGCGCTACCTGTTCCGAACAGGTTATCCACATGGAAGAGGTGAAGGTTGTCGTCTTCCTTCTTAGTAGTCTGGTACTTTCTAATTCCAGAACGCGTTCGGACCTGTTCGAGAAAAGCGCGTCTCGAGTAGAAGAGCATTCGAAACGTTAGGTAGATGGTCGGGATGGAATAGAAGATGTAGACAACGAAGGTCAACGGAAGGACGACCGGCCAGTAGACGATGGCCACAAGGCAGCCGAGGAGTCCGTACCTCTTGAACGGCCAGATGAAACTCTCGACCATCAGCTGGAAGACTCTTATGTAGGACAAACGACGAAGATCAGAGCATGACCCGTCGACGATGTTTCGAAATCGTCCTTCATCGTCTGACCACGTCAGGTAGGCCATGGTGAAGGCACTGACGAAGTAGACGATGCAAATGGCGATGAAGACCCAATGAGTTGGATTCAAGTAGTGGAGGAGACTGCTGTCGAAGTAGTTCCGCAAGCCGAGTCCTTCGGCCGCAACTCTGCTCTCCATCAGCTCTTGACTCTCGAAGAGGTAGAAGAGAATCAGTCTGAGATAGTAGAGAAACGGAAGGAAGAATATGAGCAGCATGCTTCCCACCTTCTTCCAAAAATTGATCCAAGGAACGCTGCGTTTGATAAACGGTATGTCTCGGTACATGTCTAAATAGCAGCAGCTCTGCAACGGTCCGACGTTTTTCAGCTTGCAGCGAAAGATTGCATCCGCAAGGGCGCCCCAGAGCGTAACTGGAACCTCGCTCTCCATTATCAGGCGACTATTAGCCGCGAGAATGTCATATTCGGAAATTTGAGCCTGAAACGGGCGGCCAAAGGGAGTGTTTTCCAGGGTCCGCTTGAGTTTCGGATATCCTCTGCATTTGGTTAAGTTCAGAACCCTCGCTCCACGAACTTTCTTGAAGTCTGACAGACGTTTTGCAACAAAGAGCGTTCGTTTCAGTGGCTCCCGTAGTTTGACGACATATGGAACACTTTCCTGCGACAGAGTGGAAACGTAGTCGATGAACAGCAGAGGACCAAAGCAGATGATGACGACTTTGACGACTGTTATGAGAACGTAGAGACCATCGATCCACTTGTTACCGATCTCTCCGGGATCCGCCATGCTGTTCACCGTGTCGCTGCTGTAGCAGCGTGGCTTGAAGTAGGCGACGCCTTCTCTGGCTTCTATATACTGAAGACAGATTCGCTCTTCGTTCTGGATGCTGACATTCTGGTTTGTGCTGTTCAAGTCTCTGGCGAGCAGATAGAGAACGACGTTGAGCGTTTCGGTTTCACTCGATCCAGACAGACAGTCGGTCGGACTTTCGTAGACGCTCACCATTACGTCACTCGTTCCGATGGTCATTGTTGTCACAGAAATGACGCCGTAGTTGAAGGCGAGAGCTAGGAGCATCTGGCCGTGTCTCTTGCGAATGCGATTGTATGAGTCGGCATGGAAGACCTGACGTAAGTTGGCGGTGAGAGGATTGTCTTGATGCTCAGAAAACTGAAGCTTATATCGGATCATATACGTGTTCTCATCTTGTAGTTTCTTTTCTATCAGTGTCGGTATAGATTCATCAGCTATCAGAAGACTGCATCCGACTGCCGCATTGACTGCGCTAAGGCCATTCACTATGACCAGGCAGATCGTGATGGACATGCAGCCCTTGACTCGGAATGGTAAGTTACTCATCTGATTGGCTCAATTGCTAATTCCACTCAACAGTAACTCATCTGCGGGGAGGCGCTGTCTGAGACACGGAAACGGCGTGGAGAATGGGAGGAGCAGAGATACAGTTGTCGCCACATCACAAGCCGCTAAATGCACCTAGCTATGTCGACAAACTTGCGTATACAGACTACGAATGACTGAAGAAACTCTCTCTCATCGTTCTCGTCTGTGGCAATAAAGCAGTTAAACTTACGTGAAGGGTGTAACGATTGTGGATGATTAACTACCGGTTTTGTAACTGAAAGGTTCACACGACCCTTCGCTGCTGCTGTTCCTTTCACCGTTTCCTGTGTGTATTAACGACGTAACAAAAGATTACGCACGTCACCTTGGAGATAATGATGTTTCTGTATATATTATATATATATATATGGTTTTCAACCATTTTCAACCCTTTTCTAGTGGCGAAACCATTCTCATAGCTGAGCTCTCATTTGCTCGCGGAACCTTGCGTATTTCACCTGTCCAGTGCACCAGTAAATACGCGCAGTTGCCATTTGAATAATTGAATAATATTTAGTCTTAAACCGTGTCAAACTTTTGATGTATGTTGTTTGCACCTCTGGCGCAGTATATAATAGTACATTACAAATACATGCCTTAGAATTCTGTGGAATTCTAGGAATGTAGGTCCAGTGCACAAAGCATTGCTAGAAGACAACTGTATTTCCGCTGCTTTTCTCAGACAAAGGTCTATCAAATAAATGAAATATTGAAAATGGAAATATGACGCATTCTAGATCAGTGTTGTGACCATTTTGTGTTGTGTCATAAAGCATCATTCATCAAATTTATTTCAAAATTTGTGCCTGCTTATTTGTGGCGAGTCAGAGGAGCATCAGCCTATAGAAAGGAGTTTCAGTTTAGTTTGAAGGCAAATTCCAAGCACAACGCTGGCTATATCGGGGTATGGGCCATCTATATAATTATGTGAAACAGTAGGCAATGCGACGACTCGTCGCTGTTAACAATAGTCACAAGTAAAGTAAATGCAAATAGACCGAAAAAAGCACAGGTCAAAAGTTACAGAGTGGTCGTTCAAACTCGAATGAATTACTAGCGTTTGTTTGGTGTTGAATAAGCTTATAATTTATGTAGGCTGTAGAAAGAGAGAGCGTGTTCCGAAATTGGATCCAGAACATTGAATCAAGGGCAATCGAGTCTGTGTGCATAAAGACGGTCATAAGAAGTAGCCCATATATAGGCCCTACACAAATAAAACCTTGTAAACTTAATAAGCATGTTTTAATCGTACTGTATGACTAGGCGTTAAGTATTAGGACACTTTGGTTTCCATCAGAAAAATTGTCTTCACTTACTTTAACTGTTGTTCTGCAATAAGTTAATCTAGTTTGAATGAAAATACTGGACATGCGTGAAGTCATGTTTGAGCCAGCAATTGGTCTATGTAAATTATACTCTTATGATACCTCAGTATAAAACGTCTGATTTAGTGAATACTGTGTATACTGTGCAGTATTGACGTCGCATATAAATTGGCGGCAAATGTGTCACCGACTCAGTATAAATAGAAATCAGTGTGATTAAATAAAGTCGATGAGGATCAAAAGCAATGAGATTCCTTCTTTCACCACCAACTCATCAGGCGCTATTTCCGTCCATGATTAACCTACGTCTGTTTCTTTTGATTCTGTCTATGACGCGTAATGAACGCATGCTGTTTGCCAGACGATGAATTATAGGCTACACTGGATGCAATTTATGCAGAGGGTAGCTGCCTTTGCAAAAGGATGAATTTGCCAGTTGAATATGAGGATGTAAAGCACAACACGATTTAACAGCGTATCAAAGTGTGATGGCATTTTCAAATATCACTGAGTCTCGCAACTCAGTCTAATGTAACTAAAGATATGCTACAGAAGCCGTTAATAAATCCGCAAACAGACGTGGAGCACCAATAATCCCTGTGCCATCCAGAATATTTGCTCTCGATGCCCAACTTTTGTCTTATCTGATAAACAGCTGTGATTCCATATGAAGTTCTTCTATCATTAGTTTTATACTTGCTTACAATTGTTTTACTAGTCGTATCTAAAACAGTTTGATTTATTTGATCCAGATGCATGCTGTGATGTCACGGCTTTAAAATTATGAAGCAAGTTTCAAACACATGGACAAGTTTACTTCAATATAAGTAAAACCATTGCAAGAACCGTTGCCGAGCGAATCAGTGTTTGATCCAATGCTCCTCTCAGAGACGCTGCAGACCAGAAATTATCCAACAGTGGCAGAACTATAACAGTGATTAATAAATCTGGGAAATATTATCTACAGCGAGTTGGAGTGAAGACACAAGATGTCTAGCATCATCAGAAGTAGCATATACGTTTAACAAATCGTCTTGCAATAATTAGGAAAATCATCTCTGATTATGCGACTCAGTAGTAATGAAAACCTGCTGACAGACGACACGAGCGATACTCCTTCATTAACGAAAGGGATCAGCTTTAGCCTATAATTATACCTGCTCCATATAACTTGTCTCATCGTATATACATATATATATATATAGTAAATCTAAGTCTACTGCAGATAACCTAAATGCGAACTAAAATTTAGTCCTTATAATTATCTAGGTTACCTGTCTTATAATTAATGATTTAACGAGGACTGCGGATACAATTCACAACCTTACGTTGATATCTGTTGATCTGTGTCTGCATGGGCGCCGACTCTGCGAGGCCCATGAGTGCTCAGCACCACCAGAAATTGGCCACGCGAGGCCCGCCTATGCATGGGCACCACCAGAAATCAGCCAACAAGATGTGCTTTTTATGATATTATTTCTCTGTTGGCATTGCTTATCTATAAAAATCATTGCGTCTTTTACATATTTTCTTTTATTTCAGTTAGTCTACCTTACTATTATTCCAGTTTTACCCGTCCGTTAGTCTGAAGTCCATACGAATACGAGGAAACCTCGAAATCCTGCTCATTAGATCAGTTTCAGTCATTTTTTTTATTACGGACGAAGGCGCCGATTTGAATGACGGTTTATTTTTGTTGTACATGCTAGGCTATAATGATCCTCACTGCGCGAGAATCACCTCCCAGCATCACAAAATATGGATTTTTTGTCGGCGTTAATTAACAAATCAGCCTTGACTAAATTATCTGTGAAAACTAGGCCTAATTGAAAAACTGTCTTCTACAACGTTAATTTTGACTCACTAAATAGTGGCTAATGTAAACAGAATTTTTTGATTTCTTGTGCAAAATTTGAGTTTGTTGAATGTTGACCTAATTAGGGGAGAGTGCTCCAAAATGTCCATGCTAACGAAGATCATGCTTTTCTTCTGTGTGGATTCCAAGAGAAGTACGTGTTGACCAAAAGAGTGATCACAATTTTTCAAGCAATTGGGAAGTACATTTATTGAAGTCTTAAATCGTATCTTTAAACATTAAAACAATGGGAAATTTTGACGAGATAATAACTTAAAATGTCACTATTTCATGTTGTGTGAAATTTTTTTAAACAACGGCAGGGATGCCATTCAAGTCTTAAACAACGACATTGTCAAAAAATGACAGCCTAAGATGCTACCATCGCAGTGTCAAGAAATTTTTTCGAAAATGGCTAGGAGCAGGGCTTAAAGTGTGCCGGGACGGTCATGGACGGCGTCCATGCACTTGTTTTAAAATCTGAACGCCGTCCAGCCACTTATTGGCGAGCACAGACTAGAAAGGTAAGGGGCGTCCAGGCACTTCTTTTGGAGAGGTAAAGGGCGTCCAGGCACTTATTTTGCACACTTTAGGCACTGGCTAGGAGCACATTCCCTCCTCAAACCTCTTCGACCCTTCCCTGCTCGGCGATCCCATAAACCATGAACAAGTCTCCGCCTATGAACAGAGGTAATTTCAATAACTATCCTATCAAAAAAGGCTCGAAAAATTTTTCCCCACACTCTTCGGGTCAACTCGGCGCCTATGTGTGTCTGTATCTGTTTCTGTATGTTCCTTGCACAGTCCCTCTGTCACTTTCAACCCGATTCCTCTTTCACTCTCTGGATGCCCCTGTCCGTGTGCTTGTCTGGTTCCATTCATAATGACGATTCGCCTTTGTTAGCGGTTCCTTCTGTCCCTGTACTCTGCAGGCAAATTATTCTGTGTACATGTATACTGTGCAGTATTGACGTCGCATATAAATTGGCGGCAAATGTGTCACCGACTCAGTATAAATAGAAATCAGTGTGATTAAATAAAGTCGATGAGGATCAAAAGCAATGAGATTCCTTCTTTCATCACCAACTCATCAGGCGCTATTTCAGTCCATGATTAACCTACGTCTGTTTCTTTTGATTCTGTCTATGACGCGTAATGAACGCGGGTTGTTTGCCAGACGAAAATCATCTGAAGATGTAATCATGTAAACCTATATCAACTCTTAATTGTATTTTCGATCAATAAAAGAGACCCTGATGATGATGACGACAAAGGTAGCAATGATGATTGTTTTCTTACTTACCGTTGTTTAATCTTAAATAATTATTGCGTATACGTATGTTTTGCCTGTGTGATGATTACAGGCGTATGAGGAGCAAGACATGGGCTGTGGCGGTCGACCAGATTGTTCTTTGGCTGCTGCAGCTGCTGCGGCTACCGGTGACGCTGGCACCGGTTATTGTTCTCTGGCACCTCGTGGATCTTCCGCCTTTGTTCATCTACAACAGCAGCAAAATCGTCGAAATACGGGAGCAAGAGGAACGACAGGAAGAGGAGGAGGAGGAGGAGTAAATGGAGGAGGAGGAGATGAAGGTGGCTGTTGTGAACTCATCGATAAAACGACTGACAAAGCCACAAACACATGTAAAATGAAACCTATTAACATAAATAAATTATGCTAATTATACACAATTTTACACAAGGTAGATCTATTTGCGCACTTTATGCTGATGGAAATGTTTAGCTAGTATTTGCGCATTATTATAATTAGATCTATTTATAAACCGCTTTAGCGAAAAGGCATTTCAGGATTTCACTGTGTATAGATAAATGTATTATGTATGTATGTATGTACAGGGTGGGCCATAAAAAAAGACCCCCCCCTAGGTTTTTTGCCAATATCTTGACCAAAAGTAAGAATTTCGACATGACATTTTACAGTCCTATAGACAATTCATATTTACATATGATGGCCAAATTTCATCAAAATATTTCAAACAGAACAAAAGTTATATCACTTTTAGTGAGACCACCCTACTTTTTTGATGATTCAAATAAGTCAAAAAAAACGGTGGGTGGCCTCACTAAAAGTTATATCACTTTTGTTCTGTTTGAAATATTTTTATGAAATCTGGCCATCATATGTAAATATGAATTGTCTAAAAACCTGTAAAATTTAATTTCGAAATTATTACTTTTGGCCAAGATATGGGCAAAAACCTACTTTTTGTTGCGTTACGTTTTTGAATCGTCAAAAAACGGTGGGTGGCCTTCCTAAAAATGGCATAACTTTTGGTTTGTTTGAAATATTTTGATGAAATCTGGCCATCATATGTAAATATGAATTGTCTTTAAGACTGCAAAATTTCATGTCGAAATTCTTACTTTTGGTCAAGATATTGACAAAAAACCTAGGGGGTCTTTTTTTATGGCCCACCCTGTATGTATATATGTATAGGCCTTTGTATGTGCACTTGTTATAGCTCCCCTTCAAGCTCCCTACTCAGAGGCGCTCCAGACCACAGCGCGGACAATGAATCGGAGTTTCACGCCGAAGCGCTGAGCAATTGCGAGTGAAGGACTTGTCCAAGGTCCTTACGGGAGCGGCTTGAGGTGGATTCGAACCTGCAACCCTCCGGTTGCAAGGCAGCGGACATACCCACTACACCACTGCGCTCCATAAATCTACCATGTGGATGGTTATTTGACGCCTTTCTACGTCTGACTACCTCAGCTAAGCATTTCACAGAAGTTATGCTGAGGCAGGATATTTTATGGGAAGCGAATACTGTTGCAATATGCAGACTTAATTGTACCTGGATGATGGTGACAAGTACTCGCATTAGTTGGCACAGATGCGACGGTTAGTTGACTGAGTTCACAAAATAATGACATTAATTCTGAAGAATGGCTACTTTCTAACAGTTACAGTTTTGGGTGAACAAAACACCAGCCTTTTCTCCAACGGCGGCGTGAGTGTGGGGTGTGGTGGTGTAGTGGGTACGTTCGTTTCCGTAAATCCACCTCGAGCCGCCTCGTAGGAACCTTGAGCAAGTAGTTCAATCGCCATTGCTCAAGCTCTTCGGCGTGAAGCTCCGATTCAGTGTCCGCACTGTAATCGGAAGAGCTTCTGAGTAGAATTCTTGAAGGGGAGCTATAACAAAAATGATTTTGTGGGGCGCGGTGGTGTAGTGGTGGCGTCGTTGCCCTGAAGCCGGAAGCTTCGAGGTTCGAAGCCACCTCGCCGCGTAAGGACCTTGGGCAAGTCCTTTACTAACAATTGCTCAGCGCTTCGGCGTGAAACTCCGATGCAGTGTCCGCTCTGCATTCGGGAGCGCCTCTGAGTAGCGAGAGCTTGAAGGGGCGCTATAACAAGTGCGCATACAAACAAACAAAACACAAACAAACAAGCGCACACACATAATGTTCATGTATGTTAGCCAATGCGTTGGGGTTTGGAGTACAAGTGAGGCTTGATTTATCGTCAACCATCTAACTCGTATTTGACAGCGGTCCGTCTTAAATGTCGCGGCTTCACGGTAGATGAAACTCTCAGGCCGTGCACAATGCCTCCTAACAAGGGCTTAAAGTGTGACTGGACGGTCATGGGCGGCGTCCATGCACTTATTTTAAAATCTGATTTAAACAGCAGAATTCTACAGTTTAGATAGAAAAAGGTAGCTTATGGAACATGAAACTTGATGATTATTGAGCATGTTAGGACAAAGTTCACTGGGTAGGCCATCTTAAAAATCTTGAAAGAGTTTATTAAATTTAATTATAAGCTAAAACTAATGGAAATAATACTTTACAGCGTTTTTATTTTTATTTGTTACCCAAAGTTCAGTTCAGTTGGCCACAGAGTTGTATTATGGTATAATTATTATGTCTTCATCGATGAGAAAATAAAAGTCTGATAGATATAATTATTTGCTTCATTCGTTCCAATCATCTTGTTATATCTGCTCACATTTGCTTATTACTGTCTGATATGTTTCTACAATGAACTTTCTGTTTCTCTTGCAGCTGTCGTGACAGTCATGCTTGGAATGTTCATGACGGTGCCTGTTGGAATGGCTTCCATCGGTAAACTACATTTGTCATGTCGTAGTTTTCTTCGTTGTCATTAATACGATCCACGTCATGACCAGCATAACTGACATCATTACTAAAACTGCACAAGCGTTTATCGTTACCATCGCCTACTCTATCAACAGCATCACCACTGTCATCGGCATGCATACGGTGACTTCATTATCATCATCATCATCATCATCATCATCATCATCATCATCATCCATCATCATCATCATCATCATCATCATCATCATCATCATCCTCATCATCATCATCATCATCATCATCTCCACCACCACCACCACCACCGTCGTCGTCGTCGTCGTCGTCCTCATCATCATTATCATCATCATCATCATCATCATCATCATCATCATCATCATCATCATCATCATCATCATCATCATCATTGTGCTTAAGTCTGAAAAATCTGTTGGAGTCATTTCGGAAGTTTATGAGACGGTTTCTATATATGAGGACAAATAATTATGGTGGATCTGTGGATTTTTTTAACCCGAATAATTCTGACAAGGCAAAATCACCAAATCCAATTAATACGGAACCTAATGATAGGCTGGGTATATCAAAGAGTAGAGCAGACCAACCTAATGTACGACTATAGACAAAGACTTTTGTAGTAGTTATGCAAAGGCGGATTCTATATAAATCACGTGATTTGTACTGGTTTCCTGCTCTATATAGCCTGTACACTGGTTCCCGGACCGACGGAAGTCCATAATAACACCTAGACTGCCTCCATTGCTCATCAGAAGATACCCATATACGTTGAATCCCTGTACAGTGTACACACAGGCGCTGGCTCCCCACCGGTTGTGCTCCCCGGCCGCCGAAAAGACTGAAACCGTATACTTTGCTTAGCATCTACCAGACAAGACAGAAGTTGGGCAATGCAGGCAAATATTCTGGCTGGCACAGGAAGCATTGCCTGCAGTGTGTCACAGCTGTTTAGGAATTTTATTAACCATAATTTTGGATTATGAAATGCATCGACATTCGACAATTTATAAGTGTTCGGGCGATACAAAACTATGTCGGGCAGTGGTTGTAAAGGTAAAAGTGGAGACATAGACCTATTGTAGAAGTGAAAGAACTGTCGAATGGTTTAAAAGAACTGGCATAAGCCTAATTACTGCATTTAAATGGAGAACATCTTTCGTTGGTGCATAAATTAATATGAGGAAGAGGAGGAAGAAATGGTTTTTACGAAAGCTGAAATGTTATTGAGGTAGGAGAGATGTTTGGAGTTGCCGCTTAGAACGGGACCACAGCTAGCGAAGGCAATGATACAATGATCGGTTACACACTTCATCATCATTATCATTATTGGTCAATAGTTGAAATACTTCATCCTGATATTCAAGCGATGCATGAAGCAGAAAAGCAGAACAATACAATGCAGAGCTGAAGTTAAAAGGGAATAATATGAACTGGAAGGAAAAGTTGAAAGGCGTGGGCTATTTAAAATACTGGAAATATGAAGAAACTATGGAGACTTACTGAAAATCTTAAGATTATAATCTTACCATGCAACTATCACTATGGTAGGCCTATTTATTATATTAGACCCTATAATTATGATAGGGGCCACGTCTGTAAAGGAAGGCAGTGCCGTGGAATCTTTTGTGTGATTTAGCCAAATGAAGGTTAAATGAGTTAACATAAGTTAATATACCTATATAATAATATATATAATTTCACCTGTCTCAGCTCAAGAGCTGCGACGAATCATTCTTACCTCTGCACCGAAGACCTGTGAACTAGACCCTCTCCCTACGTTCCTCCTCCAGGAGTTAGTTGACACACTACTCCCTTTCCTAACGCTCCTCTGCAATAGTTCTCTCCGTGATGGTGTGCTTCCCGTGTCACAGAAGCGATCAATTGTTGTTCCAGTGCCTAAGAGTGAAAGTTCGGATATGGCGGATCCAACTAACTTTAGGCCAATAGCAAATGTTTCTTTTTTGTCTAAAATAATTGAAAAAGTTGTAGCTGCCCAGCTCACCCATTACCTTAATAAAAACGATCTTCTTCCATTTTTTCAATCAGGTTTCCGGAAAGACCACTCCACAGAGACTTTACTTCTTCGCCTTCTTTCGGATATATATACGGCCATAGACAACTCCCAGGTCACCCTTTTGGCATTGTTCGATGTGAGCGCAGCCTTCGACACGGTTGACCATGATATACTTTTAACTAGACTTTCTATCTCTTTTGGCATCTCAGGAAATTTTCTCAACTGGCTTACTTCCTACCTTCAGGACCGTTCTTAGGCTGTCGCTTGTGGGACTACTAGATCATCCTGGGCACCTGCCCCGTTTGGGCTACCCCAAGGCTCTGTCCTAGGCCCCCTATTATATATAATATACACTGCAGACCTTGGACCACTCTTACTGGCAAATTCAATCCTTAGTCAATCCTATGCTGATGACCTCCAGGCATATGTTCACTGCCCAGCATCTGCCGCTACTGATGCGGTTCGAGAAATTTGTAGGGCTATGGAAACCCTGGAAGCCTGGATGTCTTCTAACCGTTTGCGACTGAACCCTACCAAGACGCAATATATCTGGTTTGGGACTCGTCAACAACTTGCAAAAATTGACATGAAAGCCTTAGCATTAGAGTTTCCTCTGATTACTTTCTCACCTTTTGTGCGGGACCTTGGTGTTATTTTAGACCAAGAGCTAACTTTCACTCGGCATATAAACCTACTATGTCGAAGCTGTTACTACCAGTTACGTCAGCTTAAGGTGGTCTCCCGTTCTCTGTCTTTTAGTGCCGCCTCTACTCTTGTTCACTCTTTCGTAGTTTCCCGCCTTGACTACTGCAGCACCCTCTATCATGGACTTCCGGCTGACCGGATTGGCTGCCTTGAACGGGTCCTCCGCTCTGCGGCGCGACTTGTTGGCCATATCCCAAAATATGGCCATGTCTCATCCTATATGCGGGATACCTTACACTGGCTCCCTTCTCCTCAGCGGATTGCATACAGGGTCTGTGCGCTGGTTAGGCGGTGCATTGAAGGACTAGCTCCACCCTACCTTCGAGAATTCTGTTGTTCCACCTTGGGAGTTCAGCGTCGATCGACCCTTCGATCGGCGAACCACGCTGAGCTTCTGGTTCCCCGCTCACGGACTGCTATCCGACAGCGTTGTTCATTCTCTGTTGCAGGTCCTACAGCTTGGAATGGTCTCCCTGTTACACTGCGCTTAATTCCCAGGGGTCACTCCGCTCTGTTCCTTAAGAACCTAAAAACTGTTTTATTTAGCCGTGGCTGGGCCGGGAGCGCTTCTGAGTAGCCTACCTTGAAGAGGCGCTATATAAATTTCTGAAATAAAATAAATAAATAAATAAATACGAAAATGACGAAATCCATGACGACATCAATGGTAAATAGGTCCAAATAATCATAACCAGTCTTGATTATCTTTATAAATACACACACTTAGGTCTACCATCAGATGTCATGGCCGAGCAAAGACGCCAGTTTTTGAACGTCAATAAAAGTTGTTAGGTGTGAAAACGGTTCGCGATTGCAATGTCATTTTTACAGTAAATACCCAATCTAAACGAATTAAATTCTTAAAGTCCGAGTTAAGTAATTTATAGTTAGGCGTTTATCTTCCATGCTTTGAAGGTCACAACGGGTTCATTGTTATTCTTCTCTGACCTTTCAGGTGTGAAACACCTCGACGACTGTCCGGTTCAGCCCAAGATCCCCGTCTACCTGCTCGTCGGTGGATGCTTCGGGCTGCTGAAGCTGCTGTCGGTGCTATGGCAACAGGTGAAATTCCGTCGCTACAAGACAATTGACGAGACAGACGACGACGATGACGACGACGCCGAAGACGCCGCTGGAGGAGTGATCGTCTCCAAGTCGTCTCAGTTCTCCGAGATCCTCCTGTGCCTCTTCCTCCTCGTCTGGTTCCTGTGCGGCAACTACTGGGTGCTCGGTGTCTGGAAACCCAACTTCGACCAGGTCCTCACCGATCCAAACAACTGGTGCGACAAGACCGTCTACCTATTCGCTTTCATTCAGATCCTAGTCACGTACGCATTGATCGTCATCGTCGCCATAGCAACGCTGATCGTACCGCTCTGCCGGCGATCCGAGTCACAGAAGACTTAGCAACCGAAACCAGTTTCCGGTATTTTCAGGAAGACGAGTGAACACGTCGTAAATCGGTTTGGCAGGCAGCTGTTAAAGCCAGTCAACTGCAGTTGGTGGCCAGACTTAGAGCTTCAGTCGGTGAAAATTATATATTTTACGGTAATATAGGAGATGATAGAGATGTAGATTAACCCTATATGTCGCAGTTAGATTGTATGATCTAGAGATAGCAGGTGCTACCAGTAAAACAAGAAACTATAAATTGCCAAAGTATGCCTACTTATCGACAGGGTGCAGTATATTATGCTTTATGCCTCTATAAGAAGATAATGTTCGTGTTTTCTCGTGTTTGGCAAAATATGTTGGTCGTTATTTGTTTGATGATTGCTATCTGGCTGTCTGCAGCGCTCGTGAATAAGCTGGTGCCCCGCGCTTGGCTTTCGAGTGGCGCTTTAGAAATTTCGAGTTTACGATTACGAGTATCTGTTTCATGGATTTATAAAAGACTTGGCACAAAAAGTGGACGCAAGTGCTGAAGTAATATTATGTTATTATCTTTATGAGTAGTTATATCTAAATGCCTAAAATGTTGAATATTCAGCGAAGATAGAGTTCCGGTGATTCAATATATTCCGTTTATGCCAACATTGGTAAGAAAATGCAATGTACACGTGTCAAAACTGTGTATAAATATATACACACGACAATGAGAGAATGATCGAAACACATCGTTAAAACAAGAAAATAAAAGTCCGTAGTTTCTGCAGCTGTAGAGACATTTTGTAAGTTAGCGTGGCCACTTTTTTTAGGTTTCTTATGAACTATTTTCAAAACTGTAGATTAACATAGCAACTAAATGCACGGATCGCTAGATATTAAGTCAGCGTGCATAATTAAGTCTTGAAGCATGATACGAGAATGGTCTTAAGAGCGGCGGACGTCGGACTACTGCAGTGCTAGCGCCCTGCTGGCTTCATTCCTCCCTCGTCGTAGAGGTTACCCGATGATAGAGCGCAGAAATCGATGAAGAGAATGGCGACTCCGAGCAGTCCAAGAAATCCGGTTCCAACGTAAGTCATCAGACGTCGCCGATCACTTCGCATCTTATCCAGCTGCAGATTCCGCTTCTGAAAGACAAACATCACGCACTGGGCTAATAACTATTATTAGGAATTTTTAATTGTTATATAAATTATTTGCAACACGCGCAATTGAGGTCACACCAAAATGTGAATCTGAGGCATGGATAGTCAGTCGCCAGAGGAAGATGCAACTAGAGATCCATGTGCTTGAAAGTCAAGGAGAAGTAGTGAGTTTTGAGCCGCTTTTTGAAGAAAGGAAGTCAAAGTGAGCTTCGAAGAGAGAGCGGAAGCCGATTCCATTCTCTGGGTGCAGAGGCATGGAATGCACGCGAGTCCATAACTGCAGTTTCGCATTGAGGTGCAGCTAACAGATTTGACTGTTGAATTGCAGGGTTGGTGCTGAGCAGGGCGAGAATTGCCGGGTTGGAAGGTTTCAACCCCAGTCTTTCTTAGAGCTCCATAGTAAAGTCCGCTTTTTTCACAACACAATTATTCTAAGTTAATCATAGTCACCCCACGGTCCCCAGTTATTTTTTCTGACGCTAGTGCTGAGGGATTTGTAGGTCAAACATGCCAATTTGAATTTTATCCTGTACAATGCAGCTAATAGAGTGGGATTGAGGAACTAGTTCGTTGTGGGACGCGCAGCTATAATTGATGCAGGTCTAAGGGCGTCAAGAAACAACAGACAAATCGATCCTAATGTACATCATTACTGTTTACAAATGTCCAGAGTCTGACACAGTTTCAGCATTCAAATCATCATACAGCACCAGGATCAACGTTGGCGTTGATTTCTGTTTTGCAGCTGGTACATTAAAAAGTATACCTACTTACTTACTTATTACCATACAGAGTGGACGCAGCCTATAGCAGGAACATTGACCATCGGCATTAATTGTCGGTTAGAAAAGCAGTGAAACTAATGGCAACGAAAGCCATGCTTTTATTTCGAAGCTGAACTGGTGGCGCCACGCAACGAATCAGATGGCAACGTTCATTGGAGTATGCTGGTTCCAAACAGTTGTGCCATTGTGGACATAGGAGTGGCCAGGCCAAGAAACATGGTTGTCAGAGCTGAAAACGAGTGGCACTTCCTACTTAACAACAGCTACCCTGGTATGCTTTAGCCTTTACGTATATATTTATGTAACAAAGCAGAACGCACTGTCACCTGTTCTGCGGCTACGTAAACCAGTCTCTCTTTCGCAGCCGGGGACATTCCAACGAACAATCTAAACGCAAACAGAAATCAAGCTGTGGCTAAAATAAATGCAAACAAGCCCACTGTGTTTAACCCATGGGCGGAGTTTATCAGGGGTTAGGGAGCTAAGCCCCCCCCCAAAGAAGACCCAAGCATTTTGTTACCGTGTAAATGGTATCTTTTCTCCGAGCTTAGCCCCGCCCCCCCCCCCCAAGAAACCTTTAGCCCCTCCAAGAACGGAAACCAAACTCCGCCCATGGTTTAACCCCTCCTGTGAAATTATCCGCTGGCGTTCAACACGCATTCTAGTTTGTCAAAACTCAAAATAGTCTTGCCCCTCGCAACGCGAGAACATTAAATAGTTCTAATATTTTAGGTTTTGAATTGGGAAAACAAAGTAGCATGATATGACAGCCTACTTAATCCACCTAGATTTAGAAAAGAAAATGATGACGACGTTCTGGTAGGGTCTATAACTTTAAATTTAGCAAAACGTTCAACGTTACAAATTGAAATATATTTTTGCGCTAACATCAGCAGTAGGTTGGGTCTAATTGGTCAGGGCAACGAGCGTATATAGGGCCCATAAGGCCCACTGCCTCGTATTTCTGCCTGATTTTTATATCAATTTGCTTGATAATGGAAGCAACAATATTAGCGAGTTTTTGCTGAATTTGCTCATTCTTTCTATTAGACTTTAAAAAAATAACAAAACTGCAAATATTGAGAATTTTCTCTAGCACGTGTGGGTCCCTAAAGTATGGGGTTACTGTTCGGCCGAACATGCCTTAATCCGGCCCCGGCTGACTAAGTCACCAATCGACAGAGCGATTGATTCAATCGTCAGCAAATAATCTGAGAAAATCAGTCATGTCCTGCAAGAGTTCAGATGACGAGTGAGCACAGATGGGTAACCCCCAGAGGTTATGAGGATAGACAGACAGATGAATACACAGAGAGAGACACAACTATGGAGAGAAAGAGACATTGCCATTCTGACCCACAAAAGTATCCAATCGGCGATGAACAGAGACACGCACACAATAACAGATTGCAATAGGAACAGACAAATAGAGGAAATGCCTATTGTCAGCGAATGGTTCATTTAATTTCAGCCACAGCTGTCGGGTCAATACGAATGGGGAGCAGTGGAAACTGGCAATATCAGTAGTCGTAAAGGGATGCAATGAACATTTGTTTATCTAGCGCCTCATTGGTGGATCTCGTGGACACTCTCGAAGCAATACAGTCCACAGAATTTTAGCCATAAAATGGTCCTATCGAGAGTATTTTAAGCACCATGCCATTAGATAGCTAAAGCTAATGACTTTAACTGCCGCCATAAAATTATTGCTGGGTTTAGAATGCCACCAGCTGTAAGTTAAAAGACTGTGCTCGGTGCAATTTTGGTCAGCCTGTCTTTAATCAATTTTGAAGTCACAAACTAGTTTAGGCAGGGAATGAGCTATTTGTACCTCTGGGAACACGCGCTCCATGTGTCTTCTATCCAAAATTTACTAATTCTCTACCAAAGCGATGACAACAGGCAAATGAATAATTGATAGGGTAAGTCTTAACTAATTAAAATCAATGATGTTGATGAACTTCATTTGAACCTTCATAAAGGATTCCTGGAATAGGAACCATGGATTCGCTTGAAAGACGTGACAAAAACCATGTCTTCTTGACAGGGTTACACGCTTTAGTACAGAATTAGCAAATTTTAGATGGTTTGTCTAAGCAAAGTTAATTGCTGTCGAACTTTGACAACAGCTGAACTTTTGTGTACTTCCTTGTAACTTACATGCGTCTTTCTTCATAGGCGACGTTGTCCGCCGAGGTCTGATCGCTGTCGACTGATGCCAGATCGATGGTGAATTTGTCCTTTTCAAGCTCACGTCCTGCTGACTGCGAGTCTAAACATCATACACTCCAATGTAATATAATGTAATGTAATGTAATGTAATGTAATGTAGAGAAGCTAATTAAAATTGTCCTTTTCAAGCTCACGTCCTGCTGACTGCGAGTCTAAACATCATACACTCCAATGTAATGTAATGTGATGTTATGTAATGCAATGTTATGTAATGTAATGTAGAGAAGCTAATTAAAAGGCAGTCTAAAGATTAGAAATTTCTAATCTATTTCTAACTCATTTCAGGGAATGATCGGAGGGCTCAAGTTCAGTTAATAAACCAGTACGGAGAAATAATTTCAGCACCAAAGTGTTTCATCACAGTACGTGGCATACATGTATATAAACTGAGATTATTAATCCGATTAACACTAGACAATACAAGACAATAACTCCATTCTGCTATAAGTAATTGGAGCAGTAACAATAGGAATGCCGACTGCAGTACGTGCTCAAATTGACGACATTCTATTAGTTTGCAATAACACGAGGATGACATTATTGACGAATTTTCAAAATGAAGTGTTCTCTGTTCACCAAGTTATCTGGAGCCAAATCAGTCTCGACAACTGAGACTGCATGTATAAAAAACGACCACTGCGATTCGATAAGTCGTTGTCACATTATGGCGCACAATAAATGGCATCGCTGCAGATACAAAAAGCCTCTTGTCTGAATTAGATCAGAGACAAACAAGTCCATGACAATATGAGGCGGGCGGGGTCTGGGCCATCGGCAGCCGAGCGGGCGGGCGAGTGAGTGGGGTGCCCGACGGGCGAGGGAGAGAAGTGCTTGCCTTCTCTGTCTGAATGTAATTCGCCTATCTGAGGCAGTAACTGCTGATGAGATCGGCTCTCACTGATAAATTAAGTCAACGCACACGCAGACAGACAGCAGTGCAGACAGGCAGACAGACAGACATATACAGAGGTACAGAGACAGACAGACAGACAGATAGACAAACAGACAGACATACAAACAGACATATACAGAGGTACAGAGAAAGACAGACAGACAGACAGACATACATACAGACAGACAGACAGAGACACGCAAAACAGGCGTCGAAAAACCCGATGAAGAGAGGAGCACATGCAGTGCAAAGAAAGCTTCTTATTATAAATGGCATCGAAAACTAAGAGGAACGAAAAATGTGAATAAGCTGGATGATGACGAACCATTCACCGTTATCGTCACATCGAATGCCTCTCCAGGCTGAACGATTCCCATTCCAGGCTTCGCAACATATCCGATCTCGAAACTGCTCAGCACCTAACAATAGAATATATACAAAATACATGTACACACCACCAACCACAAAAAACACAAATAACAATATACTATACATACCACCATCCCCAAAAAACACAAATCGATTTTATCCATCGTTGACGTCAGCATCATATTGAAACGCCTCTCTTCGCCCTAAAATCCTCCTCTAGTCATCCTCATCCTCTCCTTTCTAACGTCCTCTTTCTCATTGTTCTCTTCTCCTTCTTCTCATTGTAATCATCATAATCATCATCATAATAATCGTCATAATTATCATCATCATCGTCGTTGTCGTCTTTATTGTGCGGCATCGTTATCTGTAACCTTTATTAATAGAACAATACCGGGCACTGCCTGGCAAATGGTTATGACTCATTGCAAATACCGAAGGCAATGCATTGTCAAACGCAGAAAAGCCAAAGCACTTTCGCTATCATTCCTTTCCAACGATTCGCAACAGACCGAAGTAACCAAATAACTTAACTCAGAGATAGACCATATAAAAAATTATATATAATAAAATTAATCAAGGCGAAGAAGTAAACTTGGCAGCAAATAGAGACAATATGGAGGACAGAGACATATATAATGACAAAAGGTAGTCGCTTCCACTCCCAACAGTATCTCCCCCGTCCGAAGAATGTCTGTCTAAACATAATCTCTTCATTTCTGTCCATGGAGAGTTAAATAGACTCAGTCATCTGACTAAATCTGCTGTCTTTAACTCCACTTCTTAAGGTATTCAATGCACTTCTTGCCAATGCTTTCGCACAGAATAGAATCATTAGAGCGTATTAATGTTCACTTCAAAATTTAAAATTACAAAGAGACCCAACCAAAATTTTCACAGAGGATTTCAAGCATAGTACAACAGCAAAATTGTTCGACGATAATTCACCATACAATCCTCCTCTATTTATCAGCTTCCTCTCGTTCCTAACGTCTTCCTTCTCATTCTTCTCCTATTTCTTCTCATTATAATCATCATCATAACATCATAATCAACATCAATTGCATTTTTTTTACCTTGAACGCAACAGCAAAGTTGCTGTTATTTCTGAGTGAAAATTTTGTGGCGATCTCCTTCGTCCCTGGGTAGTAATCGAGAACAACGCGTTTCCTTGGACTACAAGCGAAAAGAAAATAATAGCATGACAAAAAACTTTTGGTAAGGACAGAATCAAATACAAAGACAATTGCACATATAGAGGCTACATAGGATGGCACGCACCAGCGTTTTTTTCTACAGGCAAGAAAATGATATAATAGGTAAAAGCCAAGGGGCAGCCATGGACATAAGAAGCGTTTACGACTTAAAATTTTTGGACATGGAAAATACGAGCGCAGGTGGCGGGTCTTCCCCTTTCCCGACGGGTCTTTCCACCGACTACACGTATACGGCTAGTGTGCCAATTTATACAGACGTTAGCTGTGATATGGCGCAACTACAGCCGAAATCTTGAAACATATTATTTCTGTTCTGGCAGTTATTTGACAATTAAGCACATCAACGCTGCATGTACATAGCATAGCACACTTCAAACATAAATAAACATTAATTTCAAGCCTCGTGTTAATTAACCTTCAGATAAAAGACAAACTTCAGGTATTGAAAGGCGTTATGAAAAATGCTTGATTGCTCTGACCCGCATACAGAACAAAATCAGACTGGACTTCAAAGAATAATGAAATATTGTTCATTAATTAGCTGCCTTGCTACGTTCGAGAATAGGGAATAGATTATATAGGGTATACAGACGTTCTGTCTGTTTGTCTGTCTGTCTGCCTGTCTGTCTGTCTTTCTGTGTCTACCAGTCTCCGTCTCATTTTATATCGGCAATCCTGCTGCCTTTAACTGGTCGGCAATTTGTTACATGGACGGTTCAACACATGGCTACATGGGTCACCGAAGATAGAATGAAACTTACGTTGTGGTGGCCTGTAGGTGTTGTGCGCTCAGCCGGTTTACCTAGACATCAGACAATCATTTCTTGTAGACCCAATAACAGATCTGTTATTTGATTATAGTTGATATAAAGTTTAAAAAATTTACCTTCAACAAGCTGCATTGGTTTATTAGGCTACTACATAATTATTTGCAGAGCTCTGTCTGTTTATTCTGGGTGTGCAGTGCAGATACCTTGTGCTCTCCGCACCTCCACAAAGGGTTCCCTGGGCACGAACTGCTCTTAGACAACACCGTTCTGTCACTGTTGTTGGCCCCATGGTATGGAATGGACTCTCATTGTCTTTATGCCGAATGCCTAGGCCCTAGGGTTTACTCAGATGGCCTGCAGCCATGAAACCGTACTCTTCAGCCGAGGTTGGGTCGGTAACCTTGAAAGCCCGCTGTATAAATTTCCGTACTGAATGAATATTGAATAGCCTGCAAATCATTCAATCTCTATTTCTGTATTCCGTGTCCTTGACTCTACCAGTCTCACTTTCTCTCTCTCTCAGTCTGTCATGATCTTTAACACATATAATAAATTCAAAATTGCTAAAGCGCTGCTCTAAAGTGATGAGCAGAGCGCTGGTCAGTTAACAGTTTATTCACGTTTCAGACTAGGTGTCCAAAGACTGATGACCAGTGGAGGTCGGAGTCCGGTTGCTAGACGCTACCCATCTCCATTTCAATTGTCATTATTATTATTATTATTATTTGTGAGGCGTCCTTGTAATGGTATAGCCGCTTCAGGCGCCAAATAAATTGCCATTATCATTGTTATTACTTTTTTAATAAAATTTTTGTTTTGCCCTGAGGTACATATGATCCCTCAGGGAATTAAATATTAATTAAGAACAGAATAAAAGCGTCTGAAACGGCACATATATCTGTCGCGGAGATTCAGATTTGGAAAGGTTTCGCCGAATATCACCAAATTGAATCGCTGGATCATAAATTATCATTATTATTCTAATTTTTTTTTATATTAGTAGCTACTAAAATATCCCAAGCACTATTGTAAAGTTTTTTATATGCAACCGGGCTTCTCATGAAGGACAGATACCTAGCTGAACCACAAATACAATTAGTCTCACTTCACTTCACCTTAGACCAACTTAGCTTGTCAATATATACTAATAAATATAACTCGCAGCCAAACGCTACAAAGCAATGCGGAAAGTCATCGTGTAAATGCAAGAATTTAAACATAGCTACAACACATTAAACATAAAAAATGCGAACGGTGTCATATAATATTTCATTTAGGCTAAGCAACAATACAAAATATTTTCATAATATATATAAATTATATAGACCTATGCACGTAACGTATGCATGCATGATATTACAATATCAAATGCATTATGGTAATTATATTCCAAATGCTGATTTTTAATGGGCCTCTTCAAACATTCATTGCAGGCTGTCTATCTACTAGCGGAAAGTCATCAAAACAAGAACAGAACAGAACAAGACCACCATCGAATAGAATACCTCTTGCAAAATGGATGCATTAAGAATTGTTCATATTGCAGTGCTCCAGAACTAGAGCCATTCAACAGCGAATTCAACGCTAACGTTGCATTATAGCATTGTGAGAGACTGTCGAGTGACCAGATTGCCATTACTGCTAAGTGTTGCACAACGAAGAGATTTACGATCATATAACGATAACAGTGGAAATACAAATTATGTCATAACTCTCTGAGGAAGCAACACGTCAGCATAACTATCTTAATGCTTTAACGGCAACACCTGCATTGTTTCGAATTCACTTTTAGCACACGCTTGTCGGCAAAAATATTAAATTCAAGGACAAATCTTCTGCGGCGGGAGATTCCAGACTTTTCCAGTGCAATAATAATAAAAAATATTGTTTATTGAAACAATCCGGTTGACAGACCGCAACCCGTAACAGTGAACAGTTATGCAATTGAAACAATTCACAAGAACGCAAATGACAGAAGACATAAATCTTAACTATAGGCTACTAACAGAACAGACAGCCTGCAACATACGGCGCTAATAGCAGCCTACAAAGCACGTCCACCATACGGGTCTCGATCTCGGTACCTCTCGCTCTCAATGCCAATGTGTTATCCAATGCGCTACCGCTACCCCTCTCCAACAGACGCAATATTTTCGATACAGTTTTAATTGACCGCGCTGAGGTTGGGAGTGCCTCTGAGTAGCTCTCTTCAAGAGGCGTCATATAAATGAATGAATAATGAATTCAATGCACCCTCGCATTGACGCCCAATTCAGCTCGTCCCGCAAGCACTTGGATAAGTGAAAAATAATTAAGTTTTGGTATCTGCGGTATTTCGGATTTGGTTTACTTAGGTCAATCACACATAATATCAGTATGAACAGAGCGGTAAAATCGCAGTTTTGGTTGGTAAATTAATGCCATCTCTTCACTGCAATGCTTTACGTTGGCAAGCAGATATTCTACCAATGTACATGATAACTGTTATAAATCGGGCTTCTTGTATTTCAACCATTTCCACCAATCCACCTTCTAGTTAAGAGAATCATTTTCCTCAGCCTTACTTCTGAGCAAACAATTAGGCTATTTTTCATCACATCCAAAGTCTATTTAAGCCAAGAATTACTTCCACTAATCCAAATTACATTTCGAACTGAGATATCAAAATAATTTACCAATCTTAACCACGGTTCAGCTTAGCGTGGTACGCCGTGGTTATTAGTTTTTCCGCATGCAGATAGGTCCTATTAAAGCAGAAATATTCGCAACAACAACAACAACAATGAGAATGATAATGGCAGCAGCAGCTTATACTCACAGGGGAGAAACTGTCTGGGGGTCCGAAATCACCATCCGTGTGGCTGAAGTAATCCGCTGGAACGCTCATAATTTCGATTTGTTCCAGGTATATTTTTCAACATAAATAGAAATAAGCAGACCTTATTCTCGGGTCTTATGGTTCGAAAATCAACGCAAGACGAGACCGTTTCTTAACTCACAAAATTGGCTCAAGAGAGTTATTGTTGACGAAGATGACGTCATCATAGACTCGCAATTCGATTTTCACGATACCCGACAATGCGTCATATTAGGCTATATTAATTTTGTAGCGCTGTTCAGTGGTCGATTAAATAGACAATTCGTATTTAGTGTGTGAAAACCATGGTGTAAGAATACACCATGGTGAAAGTCAATAACCTAACTTAGTCTAATTAATTAAATGTAACCTAGTTCAATCAAATCCAATCTTCAATATTGTGCAACTCCAGCATAACAACTTAATTCATACCGTAGATTAACTGCATTTTCACTTACTTTATTAGGCCTATAGATTATTTAGTTATGTATATATATATATATTCACTATATATATATTCATTATTCATTGTTGTTCATAACTGATTGATGTTCCCGCAGTGCGTTTGCAGGCGGTCCATTAAAGTATATACTTACTTACTTACTTACTTACTTAGATACAAGTTAATCCACAATTCCAATGTGACGTGATTAAGCCTAGGCCAAGGACTCTGTATAACAGGACTGGAAACTCGTTAAAATTTTGTGGACGTCCATTTCACTCTCAGCCATAGGCTAGATATGTCGCCCTACTTAAAATACCGTATCGATTGATAAAGATTACGTTTTGAATCGCCAAAGGTAGGACTAGCCTAAGTCTTTTACTCTGCAAACATAGCTATTTGTCTAAACTATTTGTCTTCATAAAATAATGTTGTCGATTGGATGCTTTTATTAGGTTAGGTCAACTAATCAACCACCTCCCGTTCTCAAAGGCCCTACAAGGCAGCGTAAGATTGGATGTCATTGCAGTTGGCTATAGGACTGGTGCAGTCATTTCGAGTTGCTGTAGCCTATTAGGTCAATTTGTTATAAATAGGCCTAGTGTGTAGGGCAATTTAATCTAATTTTGCCGTATTTTTCAGCGCATCAAAGCAGTAGGCTATAATGTTTAATCCACTTTTACTTGCTTGGACTATAATCACATATCGTAGGCTAGCCTACATGAAGCATGTGTCATAGTCCTATGTCCTTTGACATCATTTTTCATAATATTGTAACGGAAACCGCCCGCGCCCTCTAGCGGCTGACGGGAGAGTGGATGACGATCTCTCCCACCAGGTGGTAAGGCTTGCGTGTCGCTCCAGATGGGCGCAAGTCCGGCCTCCGTCGTCTTTCGAAGGGCTTAACAGTGTTCTCCCCACCGCACGAAGACACGAAGACAACAAACGTTTTCAGACGATATATTGTCGATCACAACTCCACACGTCACCACAGGCAACCACGTAATACCCGCAACAGTCGTACCCTGGTAGCGGACGGTCGTTTCCCAAAATGGCGGCTCCCACGCAATGGCGGACTTCGAGAGCGCCCCACTGCGTCGAACACGGAAACTACACGGCAGCGGCAGCGACGAACTGCGGCGGCGGCAACGCCGAGCCCCAACGACCGATTCCCAGCGACGGCGACGGCAGCTCCCACAGGCGACTGACGGCAGAGCTTGACTGGACCGAACTTCTAAAACGGACGGAGCTCCCGCAGACTTCCCGGTGACATCTGAGCTACAACGGACGGAGCTCCCGCTGACTTCCAGGCGACGACTGAGCTAATGCACGCAGGCAGCGGTCCTATTTATACAGGTCCAAGGGGACAGGGGACTTGGCGCCAAAAGATCCGCGCATGCGCACCAGAAGGGGTCCGACGTCAGAGGTCCGGACAGGTGCGAGGGGACCTGGCGGGCAAAGATCCGCGCATGCGCACCACAGAGGGGACTTCGCGCCAAAAGATCCGCGCATGCGCACTACAGAGGGGACTTCGCGCCAAAAGATCCGCGCATGCGCACCAGAAGGGGTCCGACGTCAGAGGTCCGGACAGGTGCGAGGGGACCTGGCGGGCAAAGATCCGCGCATGCGCACCACAGAGGGGACTTCGCGCCAAAAGATCCGCGCATGCGCACTACAGAGGGGACTTCGCGCCAAAAGATCCGCGCATGCGCACCACAGAGGGGACTTCGCGCCAAAAGATCCGCCGTCAGAGGTCCGGACAGGTGCGAGGGGCGAAGGAGGAGGAGAGGGGACCTCTAGGCACGAGCGAACGACGACGCGAATCGACCGCCCACGAAGCCAATCGACGGCGTAAACAAGACCGCGGAGGCGGCTCAGGCGAATTTCGCCACATCTTCCTCCCACCACGATTCGAAATGTCCCTTATTTCGAGGGGTCAGGGCCCACACACCCTCCCGGAAACAAGGAACCCCCTAGACCGTCCGCATTATACAGTAACCGGCCAACGGGCCAATGGCAACAAGTCTGCCCTCGAACGACTTGCAAGTCGTAACAACAGAAGCGGAACCAAACAAAAGAAAGGACCAACGTCCACGAAATGTCCATCGTTCATTATGCAAAGAGTCCATAAAAATGGGCCAACGAGCCACAACACTTTACACTAAGTTTCATGGTAACGAGACACGGCCAACGGGCCAAACTGACGAAAAAGCACGAGTTATACACATTTCAACAGCGAGAAACGGCCAACGGGCCACACATAGCAACGTACAATTAAGCAACGCAACAACTTGAGCGTTCATAAATGTCCATAGTCCATTTCACGAAAAAGAGAATCTCAGAGTTCAAGTCTCTTTCCACAATAAACGTCTATTCGTAGCGAGCCGGACGACGGACCGTACGCTTTGGTCGGCCATCCTGGTAATTCACAGTCACCGGCGACGAAGCATCAACATCAGCGGACTCGTTATGCGGACGAGTGGCAATGTCACACTCTGATGGCTGCTTATGATTTTCCCCAAAAAGGAACCCGCCAAAACTTGTCTCAACCCGAGCCACGGAATTAACCTTATAATCAGCCAGTGGAATGGCGTCTACGAATTTAGCGAACCCGTCCATCACCGTCAAAATTCTACGACCACGCGGGCGGGGACCAGGAACATCCATGCTAAACCGCTCCCAAGGCTTCCCACAGGATAAGGGTTTCAAAGGACCCTGCCAGGGCGGATGACCTCGGTGGTATTTGGCACAGGGAGAGCATCGCCGACAAAACCTCATTACGGCTCCCGACCAACCAACCCAATAGGTCCTGCGTCTAAACTGCCACCTAGGCCGGCACACGCCCAAATGTCCACAGGTTACCTCTATATGTGCTACCTCGAGAGACTGTTCTCGTTTAACTACTGGTTCCACAATTCCATCAGCAAGCATACTGTCCAACTGGTTATCAATAACAATCTTATGCGGCAGCGGGTCACGTCTTAACCTTTGTCTCACCGGATGGGCATCTGTCTCAATCTTATGCGTGCTCACCGACGTCTTTTCCAACGAACTTCCGATCCGTTCCTGGATTTCAGGCGACACATCCTCTGTTAACATTAACTCACTAGGCGAAGCGTCTTTATTCCCACTAATCTTCCTTACATCCATCCTAACGGGCTCAACTTCGACTGGGTGTAACCCTGCAAGGAACGTATCCTTGTTAAACCTAACCGGACTATCACTCAAGTTCACTATTCTCACATGCGAGCTAGCCTCATCGCCTAACACTACACGGGCAAGGTGAACTCCAGGACGGATCTCGTGAGCCTCCGTCATCCACGCGGGAGCCACCGAGGTCAAATCTCCGTATACAGTTTTCACGGGCACCTCACTTTGGCATTTGGGCTGTAGCTCTACCTCCTCGGCGACCATTACACGCCGGCACCACATTGAGCCATTCCCTCTCACCAGGGGGACACGTTTGCGACCAATAAACAGAGCCCCGTTACCAAAACTCAAGCGACAACGCTGTTCCCTCAAGAAATCCATTCCTAACATCGGTTCGGAAATCTGGTCAGAGACTAAAAAGTTAGCATGGACCTCAAAACCATCCCAAAATCTAAGGGGTAACCGGACCTCGCCCAAAACATTAATATTCGAGCCATTAGCAGCCATCAACAAGCGTGTACAAGAACGGAGTTCTAACCCTTCAACGGCTGAAGACGGAACCAGGCTCACTTCGGATCCGGTGTCGATGAGAGACATCTGCAGTCGGTCGTTGATCCTTCCACGAACGTAAACGGCATTACTGCTGGCGCGGTCGGGCAGCTTCGGACGTGTCGTGTGGTTCACCACCACAGATGTCGATGGCGCAAGTGCGTCTCCTCCTGTCGTTTCCTCGTCACTCGGCCGGTTCCGGAAACGGCGCGGCTGACGGCAATCTAGGACCACGTGACCGGCTCTACCGCATCCATAACAGGTCACGGTTCTCCTCGTAGTCTCCGGCTGGCGATCTCCCAATCGGCGGTCCCCAGGCCGTTGATCCTGTCTCGATCCATCGTTTTCGATCGTAGACTGGTTCCGTAGCTCCCGGAACTGCTCTTCCATCTTCCGTTCCATTTCTCGCTGCCAACGACGCTGGTCATCACGCTGTGTCGCCAAGAAGCGGTCCAGAGTCGACTGGAGCTGGTCGGTCGGCTCGACTTCTTGCGTTCCACGGACACGGTTCGACGGTCTTGGATGATCGTCATTCTCAGAGGCTCTCTGGTAGGCCTCTAAGCGTAGAGCGGTCCGGTAAGCCTCATCCAGAGTCTTCGGCTCACGCTCTCTGACTTTCAACGAAAGCTCCTTGTCTCGCAAAGCTTCCAGGAACGAGTCTCTTGCGATAATCTGCGTCGTCTCGTTGGACGGGACAGGATAGGCCAATACAACGAGTCTGCGAATCTCGTGTAATAAGTCGCTCAAACTTTCTCCGGCCCCTTGACGTCGAAAATACAGCTGACTACGGAACGTCTCAGCTTGTCCGTCCGTCCCATATCTCTGTCGGAGACGCTCCACCAGTTGGGCGTAACTTACGTCAGCTTGCGCGCCGAAATCCCAAAGAAGTTGCGTCGCAGCCTTCTCTAGCGCGCAGCGTAGATGATCCACTTTGTCCGCGTCTGTCCATCGATTGTGACGAGCGCATACCTCGAATTGTACTAGAAAGGATTCCAGGGACCCAGTCCCGTCGAATCGACCCGGCTTCATTGGCGTCGGTCGGTTCCGCAGGAGACTTCCGAAGTTCTCCAACAACTCCTTCGACGAATCCGTTGTCTCCGTCTTCACACGGGGACTCGTCTCCACCAGCTCCTCACCATCGTCAGAAATGAGCTCGATCAGTCGGCCACGGCTCGGCTGCTTCTCCATCGTCGTTCTTCCCACAGCAGGCGGAGAGACATCAGCAGGCGTGCTGAACTCGAAAAGTCTCGGCTGCCGGAACGTTACCTCGTCGTCGTCCATCATCTTCGGTAGACTCGTCTATTCGTCGGCTGGAACAACTGCGTACCCCACTTCTGGTACCAGTGTAACGGAAACCGCCCGCGCCCTCTAGCGGCTGACGGGAGAGTGGATGACGATCTCTCCCACCAGGTGGTAAGGCTTGCGTGTCGCTCCAGATGGGCGCAAGTCCGGCCTCCGTCGTCTTTCGAAGGGCTTAACAGTGTTCTCCCCACCGCACGAAGACACGAAGACAACAAACGTTTTCAGACGATATATTGTCGATCACAACTCCACACGTCACCACAGGCAACCACGTGATACCCGCAACAGTCGTACCCTGGTAGCGGACGGTCGTTTCCCAAAATGGCGGCTCCCACGCAATGGCGGACTTCGAGAGCGCCCCACTGCGTCGAACACGGAAACTACACGGCAGCGGCAGCGACGAACTGCGGCGGCGGCAACGCCGAGCCCCAACGACCGATTCCCAGCGACGGCGACGGCAGCTCCCACAGGCGACTGACGGCAGAGCTTGACTGGACCGAACTTCTAAAACGGACGGAGCTCCCGCAGACTTCCCGGTGACATCTGAGCTACAACGGACGGAGCTCCCGCTGACTTCCAGGCGACGACTGAGCTAATGCACGCAGGCAGCGGTCCTATTTATACAGGTCCAAGGGGACAGGGGACTTGGCGCCAAAAGATCCGCGCATGCGCACCAGAAGGGGTCCGACGTCAGAGGTCCGGACAGGTGCGAGGGGACCTGGCGGGCAAAGATCCGCGCATGCGCACCACAGAGGGGACTTCGCGCCAAAAGATCCGCGCATGCGCACTACAGAGGGGACTTCGCGCCAAAAGATCCGCGCATGCGCACCAGAAGGGGTCCGACGTCAGAGGTCCGGACAGGTGCGAGGGGACCTGGCGGGCAAAGATCCGCGCATGCGCACCACAGAGGGGACTTCGCGCCAAAAGATCCGCGCATGCGCACTACAGAGGGGACTTCGCGCCAAAAGATCCGCGCATGCGCACCACAGAGGGGACTTCGCGCCAAAAGATCCGCCGTCAGAGGTCCGGACAGGTGCGAGGGGCGAAGGAGGAGGAGAGGGGACCTCTAGGCACGAGCGAACGACGACGCGAATCGACCGCCCACGAAGCCAATCGACGGCGTAAACAAGACCGCGGAGGCGGCTCAGGCGAATTTCGCCACAATATCAAAGCTAGCGCAGTGTTTTAGCACAGGCCTACAGACGCAGGCTGATGCCAACTTCTTGCATGAAATTCAAATGATGAATATTCCTTGAAATTTCATTGACATCTCCTCGTATATAAGACCAACTCATTCCGTCTGCCTGTGTGTTTGTTTAAATGTCTATGTGAGTGTGCCTGTCTGTGTATGTCTATGTCTGTGTTTTCTGTCTTTCTGCCTGGGGCAGCCACCAATTGTAACATACGTCGAGGCCTCGATCCATCGAGGCGCAGGAGAATTCTCAGTCGACACAGAACAACTGGTTTCAGTAGGTGCGTTGTGTCTGATTACGGAATCACCATATGAGTCCAGAATTCATTTCGCGAGTGCTGTAGTCGCTTCTGACTTCAGCCAATAGATCGCGTCCTCTTCAGCGTTGTGCAGGGCCCGCAGGCCGCCGCTGAATTTTGTCCTTGGGCACACGTTGACAATATGCTCCATTGAATGATAATATATATCGCCCGTAAGCCAAAAACAACCGTAGGACTACTAACTGCATTTTACGCAAGTCTTCTTCGAGCTTATGTGTGACTTTGTGCATATATAAATATATATATATAATATATATACATAACATACCGGTATATATACAACCTCTATGCGTTAAGCCATGCATTTGTGCACAGTGGCACTAGTAGGTATATCTCAAGTGGGCCAACTCTACGAACATGTTCGTGTACACATTATACCTAAGCTTAGGCCTATATGAGCCGGGAGTTTTCACGAATAAAGATTCGCACGCATGTCACATAAGGAATTCTTCTGGAAATTGACAGACTCCTAAATCAAATAATGGACTCCTATAAATCTGGAATAATAGACTCTATTCATCGGTCATACTCGTTGGATATGTAATTGAATCATAACATATAGCATATCATAGCTCCACCATTACACGAATCCTAAACATATGGGATAGGCCTATATGATTTACCTTCTTAATAATAATAATAATAATAATTTAATAAATAACAATAACAATATTTTGAGATTTAAGCACCTAGATTAATTCGTAATCATTCGATTAAAAACCGTGGCAACGATTCAGAAGTACTAAAGCATAATCTCTCTTATCGTTTATTCGCAGATGATTTCAGAACCTAACTTTTTATAGAAAACTCTGTAAACCAGATGTCTATGCTAAATTAAAGAGATGCCAAAACACTATCTATCTATCTATCTCTCTATCTATCTATCTATCTATCTATCTATCTATCTATCTATCTATCTATCTATCTATCTATCTATCTATCTATCTATCTATCTATCTATCTATCTATCTATCTATCTATCTATCCAGTGTGTGATTTGTCAAAAAAGAAGTGTGGGGGTCGGCTTAATGTCCTTGTTTTGGAGGGGGCTAAAATACGCCGCGGCGACTGCGGAGCATATCCGACTAGGGGGTCTGGGGGAGCGCCGTAAGCTCCCCCAGCGGGGTCCGGGGCGGAGCCCCGGCCGCTATTGATTTGGTGCAATCCAAAGCAAAATCTTCTATTGAAAGTGAATTGAATGAATTGAATAATATCACCTTTTTAAAGATCAGTTAACATGTTATTTATGTTAAAGGGTTTGAAGTTTTTCTGTTCGTTAACCCAGTAGTTTTCAAGTTTAATTAACTTGTCATTAGCAACTTTCATTGTAAACAAACACAGTACTGCATAAACTTGCTCTAAATTAGAAGTAAAATGATACAAAAACCACTCCCAATTGGACTTAAAATATGAGAAAAATAACAAAGTCCAATTGAAATTTTTGTTTTACTTTTTTTTTGTTTAACATGGAAAACACATAAACATGGAGCAAAGACATATGGGTATTCATTTATAGTGCCATAGTGGCACTATAATATTCACTTATGTTGCACTATAGTTAGTACAACGCAAAGTGAGAATAATACTCAGCAGTCAGCAGACTCAGCACTCAAAATAATAAAACAATAGTAAGGTCCTAGGATGAACGAAGTGACTTACAGCCTTTTTCATCCAGATTTGACTAGCATTCAGAAATCGTGAAAAGAAATACAAATGATACAATCATCTATTATCGCTCAGTTTTGTTGTTTTTGTTGTTTGTTTCTTCTTCTTTAGAGCCTCACAATCTTTGAACAGTATGCCTAAACGTTAAGGCTTCCACAGTTTCTGAAATTTGATCATTTGGGAAATTGTGTCACTGTCACGGGAGTCGACGGGACCGGACAACGTCACAACAGTACAACTTGAAACTTTGTGTCAACTGTGACCTGTCAAGTGTTGAACGAATGAGGAAATGAAACAAATAAGTCCTACTAACTGCTTGCAGTCCCCCTCTTGTGGCACTGGCCGCCCGCACTGCCAAAAGAGGGGGTCGAAATTGGACCCCCACACCTTTTTTTTTGGAGGTGGAAGTGGGGGGGTCGGGCCATAGCAAAGAGGGGGTCCGACCCCCAACCCCCCGGCAAATCACACTCTGTATCTATCTATCTATCATCTATCTATCTATCTATCTATCTATCTATCTATCTATCTATCTATCTATCTATCTATCTATCTATCTATCTATCTATCTATCTATCTATCTATCTAATCTATCTACATGTATGTCTGTCTGTCTGTCTGTCTGTCTGTCTGTCTGTCTGTCTGTCTATCTATCTATGTAATTTATATAGCGCCCATTCAAGGAGCTACTCAGAGGCGCTCCCGACCCAAACCCGGTCAAAAAGAAAAGTCTTGAGCAATCTATAGAAAGAGCCAGACATGTTCCGAGGGGGGAGCGCAGGTTAGAGGGAAGGTCATTCCAAGCGGAAGGTTCAGTGACCAAAAATGCCCTGTTCTGCCTAGTGGCAGTGCGGGCGTAAGCATGGGCGCCCGCACATAGGGGCAAGGGGGGGGCACTTGCCCGCCCCTGGAAAATTGGAAAACCTATGTTTTTAACTACTACTTTTGGGTTTTTAACAAATTTCTTTGCATTGATGCGCCAATGATACGAATGATACAGACAGTGAAAGTAAAAAATCTACATTTAGAGATCCCTACAATATTATAATATGGCTGCGAGACATGGACAAAGACAAAGAATATGGAGAAAAAGATTAACGCATGCGAAATGTGGATTTGGAGGAAGATGTTGAGAATATCTGGGACAGAGAAAAGAACGAACGAATCTATAAGAATGGAGATAGGATTGGAAAACGAAGAGTCGTTAAAACAACTTGCGACAAGATTGAAGCTAAGATTCTTCGGGCATGTAATGCGATCTGATGGTTTGGAGAAGGAAATGATGCTGGCTTGCGGTGAGGGAAGGAGAAGACTCGGCAGAGCAAGGACGAAATGGATGGACGAGATACACTACATAACTGGCATGAATTTGGAAGAACTGAGGGACTTGTTTGCGAACAGAGAACAATGGAGAATGTGTGTCAGGAAAATCGCTAGAGCTCTACGAGCTGACAGCACAAGCTGACAAGGTGATAGAAATAAACATATTCTTATAACTTTCTGCCTTGCATGTTCAAGCTCTTTCTAAAAACTGTAACAATGACCATTGACCTTCAACCATCTTGCGGGAGCCCATGCAAACAGCAGGCGTATCGATTATGGCCTACTTGAGTGGAATCTAGCTGAAGTGCAAATAATCACAACTGCAAAACAATTAAATACTAATGCAAAAATTTCAAAATTTCTCAAAGTACATTGAAAGATCAGGAAGATCTGCTTATTCACCAGCAATTAATTTTAATTATATAAACTAAGTCTGCTATGAGCCATGCAGGCTGCATTTTGTCCATTTTGTAAGCTGCCAGTACAGAATCCAAGGAGGTCAAACTGTAGATAAACTTGGATAAGGGGCTATGATTATCACGCCTCGGAATTTACACCCAAAACTCACATAGAGATCTGTTCAAAGAATTGATACCCACACTCATCTGATCCTCAGATCCTCCACCTTCTTAAATGACACCCGCATTAACAGTTACTCTGGCTCTCAGACTACCAGACTCGACCCTCTTTCTGACTACACTTCGGAATAGGCTTCTGATTCAATGCAGCACATGTGAAGAAGCTGGTGCCCTGCGAATGACTTTCGAGTGGCGCTTTAGAAGCAGCTAGAGGAGCAACTTGCCCCTTGAAAACTGACACCTATTTTTCGTTCATTTATTCATTCGTTCATTCTTCACATGTACTGGCCTAGTTAGCTACACCGGTAAGTGCGAGCTGCATTCGTCTGTTGGTTGCAACGGACTGCGGTTCAAGCCCCGGGCTGGGAGTTGACATTCAGAGATTTAGATATCTTGGGCTAGCACGTGTGGGACGCAGGGGCGCAAGCTCCTGCGGAGCGACCTTGGACAAGTTGCTTACCCATCATTGTCTGTGGGGAAGGCAACGGGAAACCACCTCACTCATCTCATCCCCAGGGGCGTAAAGCCAATGAACCTGCCTTCGGGCAGAGCACCATCATCATCATTCTATGGACGTCAATAGCGCACCTTTAGGAAACTACGTTTTAACATCTACTTTTTGATTTTTAGCAAATTTCTAAGGAAACTATTCTTACTAAAAATTATACACAAAATGAAACTGAGAAAATTTGCATAAGAAACCTCTTTGAAAAATACCCGTAGCCTATTCTTAATTTCCAGCTTTGCATTTTTCAAGCTCCTGCTACTAAAAAATTTAACCATGACTATCGTAAAATTTTTGCCCCCCCGGCAAAAATTTCTGCGGGCGCCCATGGGCGTAAGGAACCATAAAGTCACCTCTAGAGGCCGAGCGCAGAGATCGGCGACCCACAGTAGTAGAGGTCAAAGTGAATAACTCACAGAGATAGGGAGGTGCTGTGCCCAAGACGCAGCGCCAAGCAAAAGAAGCAACCCTGAAATGAATGCGTGACTGAACCGGAAGCCAGTGTAAGACATCACGAATATGCTCAGAAATGTGGCCAAACTTAGGGACGCCACCCACCAAGCGTGCAGCCGCCCGCAAGTCCCCCTCCAAACCACTTAAACGAACCTGAGGAAGGCCAAAGTAGAGAGAGGAACAGTAATCCAATCGATTAGCAATAAAGGCATGGACCAAGGTGGAAGCGGAAGAGGAAGACAGAGAGCGAGACACGACTCGCAGCTGACGCAAATGGTAGTAACAAGAGCGAGTCATAGCCTTGACTGGGCTCGTAAAGTGATTTTAGTTCAGTAACAATACGTAAAACTATTTTGTTGCGGTCAGGTCACAACATTTAAATTTTACCCGCATAGGCTATCTTTTAACGATTTTGCGAATTATGATTATAGGATTTTACTTGATGGACAATTATATTTTTTAAATTTTAAGTTGTAGGTCTAGAGAAAAACATTTGGTTAGATACATTTTGATTCTGAGTGAACGTCCAGAAAATCGTCTAATTTGAACACCTGGGCTCGTAAAGTGATTTTATTGCATGTGAACCTGAATAACTTCACTTACAGCCACGTCAGCGTACAACAACAGCAATATCTCTGCCAACAATAACAGGAATCAGAGCAAGGAAGGCAGCCGCCCGCGGGCAAGGGCAACTGACATGACCTCGCCACATGAATCCCGGTCGCATGTAATTCCAACGTTGTCGACAGAGGCTGTAATTTTCCAACTTATCCGTTCCTGCGATTGTATTGCACAGTTTATTAGACCCATTAATTTCGACCCTTAGAAGTACTGCGCGTCGGGGTATTGCAATTCCTCGCAAACGCCTCTGAGACTGCATTTAAATGCGTGC
>CATKHU010000174.1:0-27500 GCA_949752735.1 Lumbricus terrestris
ATAGTTTTAACTGTACAGAAGTGCTTCTACAACTGCACAAATCCATTTAGAACTGCACATTTTGTGTACAACTACACATTAAAAAAGCCCTGGAAACACACCTGAAAGGGAAAAGAAGCTCTGGAAGTTAACTAAAACTTGAAGAGAAACCGAAAGAAATTTCCCCAACAGCAATTATTTTTCAACGAAGATAAGTTTCCAGGTGGACATTTACCTGCAACGGGCGAAGTTCCAAGAACGTCTTCCAAGGAAGATGATAGACTTACTGCGTTCGATGAACCGGTGTGGTAGAGCTCAGCAAGTAAGTAAGTAAGCCACTGTTATCATTCAGTCTGTTACCGTCAGTTCTAAGATCATCGTCATCATTATCGGAGGCGGTCAAATGACAAATCCGAACGACATACCGTACACAGACTGACAGTCGACGTCTGCAAGGAACAGCAGACGACTGTAGACGACCAACGTCACAATTGCGCATGCGTCAACTGCATGTGATATGGATGGAGGGATGCGTATCGGTGGCACACACACACACGCACACACACAAACATATATAGGCCTACACACACTCACGCTCATGCACGCGCACAAACATATATTATATACACACACGCACACTCATATTCATCCACATTGCACACTCTCTCTCTCTCTTTGTCTGTCTCTCAGTCCGTCTCTGTATGTCCGTCTCTGTCTGTCTGTCTCTTCTCACTGTCTCTCTTTCTCTCTCTCTCTCTCATACACAAACACACACATACAAACACATATACACACACGCACACTCACATGCATACACTCTCAGTCTGTCTATCTCTGTCCGTCTCTGTCTGCCTCTGTCTGTCTGTCTGTCTGCTGTCTCTGTCTCACTGTCTCCTTTCCTTCTCTCTCTCTTTCTCTTTCTCTTTCTCTTTCTCTCTCTCTCTTTCTCTTTCTCTCTCTCTCTCTCTCTCTCTCTCTCTCTCTCTCTCTCTCTCTCTCTCTCTCTCTCTCTCTCTCTCTGTCTCTCTCGCTCTCTCTCTCTCTCTCTCTCTCTCTCTCTCTCTCATCTCTCTCTCTCTCTCTCTCTCTCTCTCTCTCTCTCTCACTGTCTCTCTCTCTTTTTCACACACACTAAACTGCTGTCTGGACACTTCAGACTCAACATGAAAGCCGACGCTAGGTGGCAGCAGTCCGTCTGTCGTCTGCGCAAAAAGACAACTACGCGTATCATGGTTTGCTCATTGGAAATCATCGAATGAATCTCGGTAATCAATTTGCTCCCGCCAACCGCTGATTAGTCGCTCTGATAAATGTACGAACACTTCGTCGTCCTAATGCAGCTGCCAGCAGTGTCTGTCTGCCTGTCTGCATGCTTGAATGCCTGTCTGTCTGCCTGTCTGCATGCTTGAATGCCTGTCTGTCTGCCTGTCTGCCTGCTTGAATGCCTGCCTGTCTGCCTGCTTAAATGCCTGTCTGTCTGCCTGTCTGCCTGCTTGAATGCCTGCCTGTCTGCTGCCTGCTTAAATGCCTGTCTGTCTGCCTGTCTGTCTGCCTGTCTGCCTGCTTGAATGCCTGTCTGTCTGTCTGTCTGCCTGCTTGAATGTCTGTCTGTCTGCCTGCCTGCTTAAATGCCTGTCTGTCTGTCTGCCTGCTTAAATGCCTGTCTGTCTGTCTGCCTGCTTAAATGCCTGCCTGTCTGTCTGTCTGCTTAAATGCCTGTCTGTCTGCCTACTTAAATGCCTGCCTGTCTGTCTGCCTGCTTAAATGCCTGCCTGTCTGTCTGCCTGCTTAAATGCCTGTCTGTCTGTCTGCCTGCCTGAATGCCTGTCTGTCTGCCAGCTTGAATGTCTGTCTGCCTGTCTGCCTGTCTGCCTGTCTGCCTGCCTGAATGCCTGTCTGTCTGTCTGTCTGCCTGCTTAAATGCCTGTCTGCCTGTCTGCCTGCCTGAATGCCTGTCTGTCTGCCAGCTTGAATGTCTGTCTGCCTGTCTGCCTGTCTGCCTGCCTGAATGCCTGTCTGTCTGTCTGTCTGTCTGCCTGTTTAAATGCCTGTCTGTTTGTCTGCCTATCCGATTAACTTACCATCCCCCTTTCTTTTTCCCTCCAACATCTCTTCGCTCATTTCTCATATATATCTGCATTTCGCTCTTATTGTCTTTCCGTCTTCTCTGTCTCCTCCCTCTCTTTCTTGATCTCTGCTCATCTCCGTGTCCCTATTATGTCCCCGTTCGTGAACCCTATCAATTCTCAGCGCTCTTCTTCCACCGTTGTTGAAATCTATTGCTACTATTCGTCGACCGAAATCTTCTCTGAATAGTCTCGTTTATTTTCTCCATGATGAATTTAATTCCCTCTGCTGCAGCCAACTCTCTCTTTTCCGTTGCTGCATCTTCTATGATCTATCTCTCCTTCCTTCTCCAGTTCATTCTCTGTCTCATCCTCACTCTTCATCTTCATCCACTGTCTTCCCTTTCCCTTCTTCTACCCGGTAGTCTATGCGCATATTACGACATTCACCATCTTTTACTACGATCATCTTGGCAGGAGTATAACATCGGCATTTATCCTTCCGAGTGTATACATCTCTAGCAGGACATAATGGCTACTCAAGAAACCTTTTTCCTAACATTAACCATGAACAACCAGAAAGATTGGCGCCTGATTATGGCTGCGCAACTTTATTATTTTTTTAAACTTTATTATTACTATACTTTAATATTATTTCTGTGTTTTATTTTGCATTTTTGACATGAAATAAAACCGTGAAAACACCCCCCAAAATGGAAAAATGTAAAAAACAGAATTAGTCAATTGGTGACTTTTTTGGAAGATTTCGGCCGGATGACTAAAAAAAGTCACCAGTTTTCTGGAAGAGAAATTGGTGACCTTTTCTGAAGATTTCGGCCAGATGACCCAAAAAAGGTCATCAGTTTTTCGGTAAGGGAAATTGGTGAAACACCCCTCCCCCCCAAATCAAATCCTGGATATACGAACCTCCACCTCTCTTTATTTCTTCATAATATGCTAATTCTTCTTTCTCGACATCCGCAGTTCTCTCTCTTCATCCTTCGTCGACTTCTAAGATCTGTGTTTCTTCATCTGCAGCTTCTCGAGCTATAGTGTTTTGCGGAGTTTCGTCGCCACTCGTCCATGGCGTTCACCTCACATCCCCCCGCTAACGCCTGCCGTCAGTATATCTCAATCACTCACTGTCCATCCATCTATCCATCTATCCATTTATATACATCTATCCATCTATACATTCATCTGTCCATCCATCTATCCATCCATCTATCCATTTATATACATCTATCCATCTATACATTCATCTGTCCATCCATCTATCCATCTATCCATTTATATACATCTATCCATCTATACATTCATCTGTCCATCCATCTATCCATCTATCCATTTATATACATCTATCCATCTATACATTCATCTGTCCATCCATCTATCCATCTATCCATTTATATACATCTATCCATCTATACATTCATCTGTCCATCCATCTATCCATCTATCCATTTATATACATCTATCCATCTATACATTCATCTGTCCATCCATCTATCCATCTATCCATTTATATACATCTATCCATCTATACATTCATCTGTCCATCCATCTATCCTACTATCCATTTATATACATCTATCCATCTATACATTCATCTGTCCATCCATCTATCCATCTATCCATTTATATACATCTATTCATCTATACATTCATCTGTCCATCCATCTATCATCTATCCATTTATATACATCTATCCATCTATACATTCATCTGTCCATCCATCTATCCATTTATATACATCTATCCATCTATACATTCATCTGTCCATCAATCTATCCATCTATCCATTTATATACATCTATCCATCTATACATTCATCTGTCCATCCATCTATCCATCCATTCATTTATATACATCTATCCATCTATGCATTCATCTGTCTATCCATCTATCCATCTATCCATTTATATACATCTATCCATCTATACATTCATCTGTCCATACATCTATCCATCCATTCATTTATATACATCTATCCATCTATACATTCATCTGTCCATTCATCTATCCATCTATCCATTTATATACATCTATCCATCTACACATTCATCTGTCCATCCATCTATCCATCCATTCATTTATATACATCTATCCATCTATACATTCATCTGTCCATCCATCTATCCATCTATCCATTTATATACATCTATCCATCTATACATTCATCTGTCCATCCATCTATCCATCTATCCATTTATATACATCTATACATTCATCTGTCCATCCATCTATCCATCTATCCATTTATATACATCTATCCATCTATGCATTCATCTGTCCATACATCTATCCATCCATTCATTTATATTCTGTATATATCCATCCCCACTATCCATTTGACTTTCATCATATCTACCCATTTATATTCATCTATGCGTGTCTGTCTATCTGTCTGTCTATGTGTGTAGGCCTATATCCACACGCACCCATATATATGTCTCTCTCACTCCACTTGCTTTTCCATGTCGAACCCTCGTCGCTTCCAGAATATCCGTCATTACATCTTCCTTGATTTTCTAATGAGTTTGCGATGTTTGGCTTCTATCTATATTATTATTATTTTTTACCAAAATGCGAAGAAACGGTTCGAAATGCACTACATAATTATGACTCCAGATCTGATTGTATAGACTCTATATTACTTTCATCAACGAATCATATTTTCTCATCAGCCCTTATCAACCCTCTGCATTTTTCCTCGTTTCACTAGTCGTAACTGAACTGAAACCCCTATAAATCCTAATCCACTCCGTCTAATTGTATCTGCTTCTTTTTTTGCAGTTCAAGTAGTACATTGTCAAAGACTCGCCTGTCTACTGTCTAGGCGATTGATGGTTTGGTATAGTGGCGAGCCAGGGTTCGTGTAAAAATTGCTCTGCACTTGCGATTGATTAGACTAAGTCGCTTTTAAGAAATGCGTAATATTAATTAAGTGTCGATGTCCAAGATGAAAACCAACGTGGACACAGGAAGAGAACGAAAAAGTAGGAGCAAAGAACGCACTCAAGGGCCCCGCAAAAGTGGCAAGAGGATACACATACATACTATACCCCAACAAGGTCATCAACTATTTTGGCGGATAAAATGGTATCTTTTTTGTTGGGAATTCGACCCAAAAATTTGGCCCCCCCTATCGAAAATTTCTGTATTCGCCCTTGGCCGCTCTAATAGTAATTCCTCAACGGTGGTACGCATGCGCAACATTAAATCACCTGACCAGGTGCAATATTCGCTCTTCAACAGCCGCTCTTGGAACGAACAAAAAACGAAGGCTCAACAGACTGCAGGTAATAACAATACTTTCGCTTTGGCCAGAAGCGCACGCGACGTTGATTGACGTCATAGCCATTTGAGTTTGTATAATAATTATTTCAAAGCCGACTGTAAAGCCGGTGTCACGAAATAGAGTATCCCCCGTATTAATTGTATCCCCCAAATTAAAAAAAGTCGAAAAAACCGCTTCCGCGTGTATTTTTCTTTGCAAATTAATTTTCATCTGCTTTGTTTTGAACAATGACACTAACAGGTATGTTTTTTCTTACTAGATAATTTGTTTTGCTATGTTTTTAGAGCACTTAAAACATTTATAACACTTAAAAACACTCAGAGTCACTAAATAAATTCGAGTTTCCTTTATCTGAGCATTGCTTAGGACACTTAAAACAATTAGAGTCACTTTAAATTTTGATTACAGCATAAATTTGTTTATTATGCGCATTTTTCAAAAAAGGGGATAGAATGGTTTATCCCCCCGGATAGTATAGACCGGTTAATTCCATCCGGGGGGATAGATTAATTCATCCCCCCGGATAGCTTTCAGGGGGATACTCCGTTTCGTGTCACCGGCTGTAAAATTATAGAACGTTATTATGCATAATTTTATACTGCCACCATGCGGACCACAATTACAGACTATAAATAGTAATCACGCTATGCTGTTGATGTCTATATAATAACGTTGGCTGTAAATCGTTTCCGCTTATTAATTAGTTTTTATTAATGATTAAAGATCGAGCTAACTAACGCTGCGGCGACCGTGTTTACAGACATTAAGGTTGCTTAGACAACGCCGTAAAGGTTGCCCTCCAATATTATACTCAAGGATAGTGACTCTATAGTATTAAAGGTGCGGAGGCTATTTCATAAAAAAACTCCATGAAAGGAAATGGCCTGGTTTAACTATTCCGGACCTGATTGACATAGGCCTACCTATTCGCTAGGGCTTATCCCGTATGTTAACTGCTCTATAGATCTATAGGCCTACGGTGCCCTTCTAACGCCTCGTAATTATTATTTACTATTATTATTATTATTATTATTTATTATTATTATTATTGTCATTATTATTATTATACTATAATTGTTATTATTATTTTTAAAATTATTATTATTATTATTATTATTATTATTATTATTTTTTTTTTTTTTTTACAATAAAATAGGGAAGCAATAACTAATATTATATATCCTCTGGGACCGGCTCAGCTAAAGTTCCTCGAAAGGCCACCGAGTTGAAACGCTGAACGGTCATAGAGAGACGTTGCAGCAAAAAGCAGGTCTCTCTCAGTTCACCAGAGGACAAAGTTAGGATACGGCCTAGATCCGACAAAAAATTTAGGCCATCAGAGCAAATTGGACCTAGGGTTTCAAGGGCAAGAGGGACAAAGAAATGTGTGTTAAGAAGAGCGACGTATTTATTGTTTTTCCTGTCAGCTGCTATCTCGGCTGCCGCACCCGCCGTCGTTGCCGTTGCCTGGAGATACGAAGGTGCAAGAGTGTCAATTACAGTTGCATCCCACACAAGATGGCGGCCCGCACGCCATGGAATCAAGGACAGACCGTCTGGTCGTCTGCCATCTGAGCGTAGTAGTCCTGGCGGTTCTTTTATGGATGGTATACCTGCTTTTAAAAGGGAACGGTGTATGATGTCATTGATGGTGCTATGGCGAGCGATTCGACCGAAGCCGAGAGAGCAGGACAGGCCGTGGTTGCCTCTGGCGTCAATCTGGGCTCCGCAGGCGCAAGTGTGTGGTTCACATATTGCGGCTCCAAGTCGCAATCCGACGGCCACTCGAACGTCCTCGTTTTCCAGTCGTAGTCCACATGCTGTTATCGGTAAAGCATGGAGCCAGTCGCTAGCGTGGGGCGATGACACAGCCTTCAAACGCGCAATGTTATATGCATCTGTTGTGTTTTCAAGCAGTGTCTTCGCAGTGTTTTCCAGCAGAGGTTTGTCCCATGATGCTTGCTGATTTGTTGGCATGATTCCTGCCTCATCAAAATCAGACTTGGAGCGCCACTCGGACAACATGGCTTCAAAGTGTATGTCCGGTTCGAGATTGAGAGAGCTAAGAATGAGAGTCTGGAGAGGGAGAGTGCTTGCAGCTGAAGCCAGGAAGGCTGGAAGCGCCAGCGAAGACACTCTCCGTACACCCAGACCACCCATCTTTATTGGCAAAGAGGCTTGTGCCCACTGAATGTCGTTTAAGGAAATATTCAGGATTTTTTCTAATCCTTTTCGTAGTGTTGTGTCATAAGTCTCCAACTCGGGGTGTTTGTCGCTCGGATGGCATCGGAGGGTATAAATCATTTTAGGCGCACCCAGCGAACTTCTCAAAATCAGAAGTGCGTCCTGTCTGGCTATGAGCGTCAATTTGTTCAGGCTCTCCTCAAGTTCTTTGGTTCTGCTTTCTAGACATTGCTGCAGCGCTTTCCCCGATGAGAGTGGGGCGCCGAGTAGCTGGGCTTCTTCCACATCAATTAGTTTGAATTCTCTCAACGAGTCGTATCCTGTGTTTTTGTTGTTGTTACGTGCTATTACCTCACATTTGGAACGATTAAGTGTCAGGCCCATAGTGGAGCACGTTCTCTCTATGAAGTCAACATCGGCTGCGACCGTTCCCGCCCTTCCGCCTAGGGTGAGATCGTCGAGGTATCCGAATGACAGGGGTGAGACCAACTGAAGAAGCATAGGTTGTAGGGGTAAGCAGAAAAGTAAAGGTCCCAGCGGATCGCCCTGCTGAGGCCCCACCCGAGATTGAACCGTGTAGCCGCCGAATTTTAGTGTTGATTCTTCTGCGTAGGATTGGAAACAGTATGGAGCCAGGTCGGGTAAGATCTCGATCACTGAAGCAAGCATACAGTCTCGGTATAGGCTGTTGAAGGCATTTGATAAATCGAGTTTCACAACGACGTTGTCGTCATCCATGTCTCTAATAAACCTACGGGTTGCATGAACCGCTGCCTCGCACCCGCCTGAAACTCCAACACCCAGTTGTTTCGGCGATAGATAAGCTGCTGCTTGGTCGCTCGCATATTTGTTGGCACATTTAGAGGTCAATCTGCGCCAATAGTAGCCGATAGCTATTGGTCGTAGGCCGCCCGTTTTTTTCTGAAGAGCAAAAAGGGTGCCACCAAACAGAATTGGACGCATCTCAGCCGGACATTTTCCTGCTAAAAGAACGTTGACCAGACCCGTGATGGCGGACAATAGCTCCGGACCGGTATCCTTTGCGTTGATCATTTCAAGGACGTGTTGTGGCTTTAGGCCATCGGGACCGCCCGACGATCCCGGAGGGAAGTTCCGTATTTGGTCACGGACCATCGCTTCAGATGCCTGGAAGGCCTCGGTCGAAGAAGGAGGAGCGGGCATCGGGGGTCGATCAGAGGGGGGTGATGGGTGTTTTGAACGAAGCTCCTCAAGCGTTAGTTCGTTGATTGGAGCTGGAGCATCTCCCGAGCACAAAATTCGTGTCGCTGCCCTGATGTTGCCCTCTTCAATCTTGGCCGCTACCGCCGCGGCCATCTTATGTTCGATGTTGGGTGAAGTCTTTGTACGATAAATGTCTGAATTGTTTTGATCAAAAATATCCGGAAGCTTCTCTGGTAGCAAATGATGAAAATCCGTTATCCGTTTTCTGATGGTAGACGTCAAATTGTGTCGTTTTCCACCACGAATGGGCTGTTCTAGAACGATGGCTGTAAAGGCCAAAAGGTTTCTCCAGTTCTCAATTTTCACAGGATTCAAAAGGATACTGTTTACAATGTTAGTCATAAGCCGTCCACACTCGGATCTAGCGCCTTTCGGGATATGCTTGAGCAGCCTCGTAATAATATTCGGATGTTGCATCATGTCCTCTCCCATAACTGGCGTCTGCTGGCTGCCACCTATGTCAGACACTCCAGTATTCCCTATTCTCGGCTGGAGAAGGCTTGAGGGGGAGTGAAAAGAATGGTCGACGAAACTGTCAACACCCGGTCTGTATCTGTCTGCATCCCAGTCTGCACTGCGTTGGGGGCTAATGTCTCTGCAGACGGCTGACTAGAACCGGGGCAGGGTGAGGGCCTAGGACCGTGACGGTGAACGGTGCCATCAGATGAGTGTGTTTTAAACTTTGCCCAGCAAACACGGCAAGTTCCGATACCCTTAGATTGTTTTCTGTTCATGTTATGTTTGCGTTGATCGAAATCTTATTTAAAACGTAAACAGTTACGCTCCGCCTTGGATAAACAGAACGTCGCCATGGCAACGTAGACGTCACAGGCCATTTAAACAGGATGGCGGATATTTAAATTTTGCGGTAATCGCTCATGATGAAAGATAAGTTTTATCCAACTGAAAATAAATTAAACCTGTGCATATCGTCTATGATGGATAAAGTTTTCGTAGTCACAACATCCGTATTCAACAAAATATCGATTAATCCAGATCTGACGAAACCTTAAAACGGAGAAAAAGTGCAAAATGAGCCAAGCGTAATGAAGATGACTAACACGGTCAACTGATGACGTCATCAATATTATTATTATTATTATTATTATTATTATTATTATTATTATTATTATTATTATTATCAAGGCAAAATGCATGTTTCGGGTTCAATGGCTGGTAAATCAACGTTGTCTGTAACGCACTTAACTTGAAAGGCGCAATCCAAATGCTTTGTAACATCTATTACGCTGCCGCACATCACAGCAAGACAACAAGACTAATAGATTAAGGGGGCGTTCAAACTTACAAACCCGCCTCACCGAATCGTGTGCATGTCTAAGCACCCACTAATCCCACGGCTTATCTTTGTTAAGCGGCTTAGAAAATGGAAGATTATTCAGCGACGATGATTTCTACGGCTTCTGATAAATACCTTTGGCAGATTCTGAAGGTGACATGCGTACAGCAATGCGTCAGAGTAACCCTGGACTCTGAAATCCATCCACACTGCCCGTCTTTTTGATGCGAATGCAGTCTTTGACGCTGTTGACCGTGTCACTGGCATTCTCGATATTGTAGCTTGAAGAAGGAAGACGCTGATATTATATAGGCTATTATAGCGGAGACGAAACCCCATGTTTTCAAGCTTAAAAATTGCAGGGGCACCAGTGCAGGATCGTTGGTGGTCGTCTCGTGTTAGCGAGTGTTGTGACCACCGACTCGTCTTCACACGTGTGTAGATGAGTTACAGCAACTGGCGATCATCTTAGTGCATCGATAATTATCGCCCCTAGGAATCTGCACTCAGACTCCGGCGTACAGATTTCCATGCACGCGACATAAAAAGTGTACAGAGGTATGCACCACAATTATTATGTGGCCTATTATATAATCATTGTAGGCCTATTATACAATTATTATAGGCCTATTCATTATCATCAATATCATTGGGTTCAGTGCCCGTAACAGTCCGACGCCACTCTCTGTCTGAGTTTGTCTCGCGCCATGTTGCCCAGCTTCAACCGGTCCGGTCAGCAGGTCTGCTCCATACCATTAACATCTTGGAGCAGCTAGACCACCTTGTCTGATTGAAGAGAATATTGGGAGATAGACCTATTATACAATTATTATAGGCCTATTATACAATTATTATAGGCCTATTATACAATTGTTATAGGCCTATTATACAATTATTATAGGTATATTATAAAATTATTATAGGGCCTATTATAAAATTATTATAAGTCTATTACACAATTATTATAGGCCTATTATGCAATTATTATAGGGCCTATTTTACAATTATTATAGGCCCATTATACAATCATTATAGGGCCTATACTCTTATATGCATTCGTTCGTTCGTTCCGAGAATTCACATACCGCCTCTCCAAGAGACATACTCAGAGAAGATCTGTACGCATGCACTACAGGGTGCGCCAAAAAAAAGACCCCCCTAGGTTTTTTCCCAATATCTTGGCCAAAAGTAAGAATTTCAAAATGAAATTTTACAGTCTTAAAGACAATTCATATTTACATATGATGGCGTGATTTCATCAAAATATTTCACACAAAGCAAAAGTTATGCCACTTTTAGGAAGGCCACCCACCGTTTTTTGACGATTCAAAAACGTAACGCAACAAAAAGTAGGTTTTTGCCAATATTTTGGCCAAAAGTAAGAATTTCAAAATGAAATTTTTACAGGCTGATAGACAATTCATATTTACACATGATGACCGAAATTTCATCAAAATATTTAAAACAGAACAAAAGTTACATCACTTTTAGTGAGACCACCTCGGTTTTTTGACGTTTTTTAATCATCCAAAAAACCGAGGTGGTCTCACTAAAAGTGATATAACTTTTGTTCTGTTTTAAATATTTTGATGAAATTTTGGTGATCATGTGTAAATATGAATTGTCTATCAGCCTGTAAAAATTTCATTTTGAAATTCTTACTTTTGGCCAAAATATTGGCAAAAACCTACTTTTTGTTGCGTTACGTTTTTGAATCGTCAAAAAACGGTGGGTGGCCTCCCTAAAAGTGACGTAACTTTTGTTCCGTTTGAAATATTTTGATGAAATCTGGTCATAATGTGTAAATATGAATTGTCTATAAGCTGGTAAAATTTCATTTGAAAATTCTTACTTTTGGTAAAAATATTGGCAAAAAACCTAAAGGGGTCTTTTTTTTGGCGCACCCTGTATAGCTGGACACGCATCGCTGCCCGGAAAATTTGGTTTTTCGATTTTCTCCGCCCCACCTTGCCTCTCCCGTCTCCGCTCCCCTCCAACCCAATCCCAACCCAGACCCACATCTCTGGGGTACCTGGGTTTGCACAGTAGATTTTGATTTTTCCTCCCTCGCTCTGCCCCTCTGCTCCGCCCAACCTTTCCCCGTCCTGCCCCTGCCCCTTCCCCACACTTCCACTCTCCTTCCCCTCCCCATCCCCACACATCCCCCGTGGGAGACAGGTGTTGTCGGGGAAACTGCATACTTCATAAACTCATGCAATTATGCGAACGATGTCGCATAACTAGTTTTCTTATAATGATAATAATTATTATTATTATGTGAAATTATTGATAGACACACGTGACACCTTGCAATATGATGATGGAGAGAAATCCTAGTTGCATGCGTCATCAGGTGAAGCCTACACTGTGCCTCTACCCTTCAGCAGCAGTCATGCAGGTAGAACAGCATCAGCAGCATCAGCAGAATCAGCCCAGGTGAGTTGTTCTCAGGTAATGCCCCCTTCTGCATGCTGCAATCGGATTACGTCAGGTGCCAACAAGAAACGGATGGAGGTCACGAATGCGCACCTCGGATGAGGAATCAGCTCTCGTGCAGAGATCAAGGGCGGATACAGAAATTTTCGAAGGGGGGGGGCCAAAGTCCCATGGAACTACTTTTGGGGGGGCCACGTCTACTTTCCGAGCAAAATAGCTGGTCAAAAAAAAGAAATTTTTGAAATGGGGGGCCATGGCCGGATTGGCCCCCCCTGGATCCGCCCCTGGCAGAGATGATGATGGTGTTGTTGTTGTTGTCGTCGTCATCATCATTGTCGTCGTCGTCGTCGTCTTCGAATACGTCGTCTTATCGTCGTCAACATGTTTTCATTTCTTATGGATTTCTGGTCTTTTTGAACGCACCTTTGTTACGATATCAATTATTGTTGTTTTGACTGGGATCATTGTCGAGATGTCAATTGCTCCTCAGTTTGTTTTTATATGATTATAATGCTCTGGAATTGGTTTTGATATTATTATTACCAATACGATTGCTGAGCTTCGATTCGCATTAATCAACCGCGATCTATTTAAAAAATGGTACTGCCTCCATCGTGTAACAGAAATTGTGTGGAAGGAACCACATTGTTCATTCATTCATTCATTCATTCGTTCGTTCGTTCGTTCGTTCGTTAGTTCGTTCGTTCGTTCGTTTGTTTGTTTGTTCGTTCGTTCGTTCGTTCGTTTGTTCGTTCGTTCGTTCGTTCGTTCAATCATTCAATCATTCATTCATTCACACATTCATTCATTCGTTCGTTCGTTCGTTCGTTCATTCATTCATTCATTTATTAATTCATTAATTCATTAATTCATTAACTCATTCATTTATTAATTAATTAATTCATTCATTCGTTCGTTCGTTCGTTCGTTCATTCATTCATTCATTCATTCATTCATTCTTTACTCATTCATTCATTCATTCATTACAAGAATTTATATCGCGCCTACTCAGAAACATGCTCAACTAAATGCGCATGCGCGTAATTGCTTGGTATGTAGTTTATGCTCCACCATCAATTAATTATTCAATTATTCGTCAAGGACCTTTGAGTTTCGGCATCTACCCTTCACGATCTAAGATTTATCTATTCTGCTCGCAAGGCGACTGGATTGTTCTATCTATCTATCTATCTATCTATCTATCTATCTATCTATCTATCTATCTATCTATCTATCTATCTATCTATCTATCTATCTATCTATCTATCTATCTATCTATCTATCTATCTATCTATCTATCTATCTATCTATCTATCTATCTATCTATCTATCTATCTATCTATCTATCTATCTATCTATCTATCTATCTATCTATCTATCTATCTATCTATCTATCTATCTATATATCTATCTATCTATCTATCTATCTATCTATCTATCTATCTATCTATCTATCCATCTATCTATCCATCCATCTATGTATCTATCTATCTATCTATCTATCTATCTATCTTTCTTTCCGTCTATCTTTCTATATGTACCTGCCAACCATGAAAGCAATTTCAAAAAGAACTGTCCAGATTCCTAGAAACCTATATTATCCACATCACATCGCCTTTTAGACACCGTCTTCGTGCCCTCATTTTTTTTATCCGCATGGTCACGCCAGCAATCATCATCATCGTCATCACGCACATTTCAAAGGGCTTCTACATGACCGATCACTGTGCCAGATGACAGTTGAAGTCTTTCAGGTTTCCCTAATCAAAGGCAAATGCACTTGAAGGAGTTCGCGTGGCATTGCCTTTCTCGCGTGATGTATTCAACTGGACTGAAAGTTCCGCAGCGATGCAGAAAGGCAACTGCTGTCAATGCTTCTTGACAATAAACACTTTTGCAGACTTTACATTGGCTTCCACGCGACATCTTATGAGAACTTGACGGACAGGCGTGACAGAGAAGCGGCTGTGATAATTATTCTCTGCCTTCTAGCGAAGCCGCGTCTACCTGCATGTTCCAAATCTTGAATTAGATCTACTCTCTGAAATAAGTTACTTTAAAACACATTGACCGCCTACACGCCATGTTAAATGACTGCAGCCAGTACGAGTTAACTCGTACTGGGCGGTCAACGTGTTGATTAAAAGTCTCCGTAATGAACATCTTTCTTTGCCCCGTTTCCGCAAGCGTTTGAAAATCATTCTATTTGATTGTGGTTTTGGTGCTACCAGGCAGGGATGCCACTCTGAATTTTTAAAAGAGGCCAGATCGGGAAGAAAAAGGCTAGAAAAGGCTAAATTGACAATTTCTCTTACAAATAAATGGAATTTTCCATTTTTCCGGCTTGAAATTCTGACGACCTATTTTTTAGTCACATCCGATGATCAAAATTTGTTCTCTTTTCCTGCCCCATCAAATTTCTGATGACCTTATCTTTCGCTCCAAAATTTAATATTTTTTGCAAATTATAAAAAATTCTCATTTTTTCACATCTTTTGTGCATTTTCGTCGTAACATTTTTTTAATGTAAAACAGTCGGAAAAACCGCCGTGAGGAAAAAAGCTAGATTCTAACAAAAAAAAACCTGAAACCTAGACAAGACCGAAAAAACTAGATCTAGGTGGGAAAACTATGAGTGGCATCCCTGCTGTCAGGTCGGGAGCGCCTCTGAGAAGTTTCTCTTGAAGCGGGGCAATATAAATTCTTGACTACAATCACGATTACTCTCAGGTCTATCTAAGCTTGAGTGGGCAAATATGTTGGTCTCCATCACACGGCATTTGTGGCGCATGAAATTGTGAAGTCTGTGTTTACATTATTTGTATTGCTCTTGATAAAATAAAATTATTACAATAATAAGAGAGGCTACTCGACCATTACTGTAACATTTTGACCATACTGTAACAGTTTAACCATACTGTAACAGTTTGACCATACTGTAACAGTTTGACCATACTGTAACAGTTTGACCATACTGTAACAGTTTGACCATACTGTAGCATTTTGACCATACTGTAACAGCTGATGTGAATGTGAGCTGGTCATTTTTAACCGGCAGTTGGAGAATAATGAGTTGGTTATTAGCTATTACAGTCGCTTAACTTTATTTGGTTATAATGACTGTATTCGAAAACAGCAACAAATAACCGATATATTTAACAAACTGCAGCCAAGGATTGACACATACAGACACTACAACGATTGTGCTGTCACAATTATTAAGAGGTCTAATGGTCTATGTGACTCAGGTATTGTCCTAACGGCAACAAAGACAGTGACGTAACAACAGTATTATTTTAATTATGAGGAACAAAGCGATGTCGTCACAATACGGAATTTCCCGTTTCCAAATAACAATAGCCTACGTTACCAAGCATAGTCAATGATGATAATACAATAGTAATGAGATGTCGTCATACTATACAGAGCCAATAGTTACAGTTATATTCGCAGCGGCAACTTGCTCATAAACAAAGTCAGTGACGCAACAATATCGCATAACACCGAGAAGTCGTCACAATGAGATGTGTCCATAGAACAAGTTAATAACCGAGAATCGTCATTTCCAATTTTGTCTATAATATACTAACATTGGTGACGTAATAATAGCATTGTGTAGAACAACGAAATGACGTCATAACGAACGGACTGGCAATCGTTTTATTCGACCATTCGTGTTTGGTTAATCTTTCGTAAGCTCTTTGATCCTCTGGAATTGCACTAAGGCGTTGTTGCCTGTCTTGCATGCGACCTTATAGTCGTCCACAGCGTTCTGGTCTGCAACGGTTAATCGTCCGCTTTTAGTCGAAAGACAACAACTAAATCTCAGATGCGCGAGCGCCCGAACATGGGGCAAGAGGGGCACTTCCCCTCCCCCATGGGATATTGAGACCTAATTTTAAACTACAATTTTGTTAGCTTAAACAAATTCTTCGCAATAAACCACTAATGATACCAATGATACACGAGATGATACACTAGATGATACCAATGATACACGAGATTATGCACGAGATGATACCAATGATACACGAGATTGTACACGAGATGATACCAATGATACACGAGATGATACAAATGACACGCGAGATGAAACACGAGATGATACCAATGATACACGAGATGATACAAATGATACGCGAGATGAAACACGAGATGATACCAATGATACGCGAGCTGATACACGAGATGATACCAATGATACACGAGATGATACAAATGATACACGAGATGATACACGAGATGATACAAATGATACACGAGATGATACACGAGATGATACAAATGATACGCGAGATGAAACTGAGAAATTCACATTTTGAAACCACTATGAAAATATACTTTTGCTCTAAATTGAGCCTATACGCTTTGCAGCTTTCAAGCTATCGCCAAAAGTGTTTAACCGTGAAAATTGCTTTTTGCTCTTTCCGGTAGAATAAAATTAATGTCTGCGGTTGCCCATCATTTGATGAAGTGCAGGAGAAATGACCGAATCATCTGACGAAAAGCACCGTCGACAAATGAAGTCGGTTCGGAAGGAGGCCGCCTGATGGACCGATGTTATGGGAGTCGATTAGTGTTTAGTCTAGACGTCTCGGGGGTGGGGGGAGGGGAAGTTCCCCAGGATTGACACTGGGAGTCTATTAGTGATGATAGTTCGATAGCGTGACGATCAGAACGTCCGATTGGTTAACGACGGTTAGCGTTTAGCCCATATCGTTCGTTGTATGGAGAAAGAAAAGAAGGAGAGTGGTAGGAGAAGGTTGTTGGAAGAGGAAGATGTGGAAGAAGAGAAGGAAAGGAAATAAATTGTAGAATGTAAAGTTATGGGTAGGCTACGTGAAAGGAATAAGGAAAAGGCGAAGGTGAAATCTTATTCAGCAATTTTTATATTAGATCTATACATGTAGGCTACAGATAGGCACAGATAGGCCTATATATACATGTATATATATATATAATACTCAGAAAGAATTTATTAATGTTGGAGAATAATAAGAGGATAATGAAGAGGAGGAGAAAGGAGTAGAGTTAGTGGAGAGTGCTAAGCAGAGAATGGAAGTGGATGAAGATTAAGAAAAGGAGAAGAAGGTGGAAGAAGAATGGAAGACAAAAGAAAACAAGTGAAATGGCAAGAGGAAATGAAAGAGATGTTTAAAATATTATGGAACAGGTAGAACAGAAGCAAGATAAGTGTTGAAATTAAAGAGAAAAGATAGGATACCGGAGGAGAAGACGAGGCTGATATGAAACCTGGAGATGAGATTAGATTTAGAAGAGGAGAATGCGGAAGATGAGGATGCAAAATGGAAGAGATGTTTAAAATATTATGGAACATGTAGAACAGAAGGAAGATACATGTAAGTGTTGAAATTAAAGAGAAAAGATAGGATACGGGAGGAGAAGACGAGGCTGATATGAAACCTGGAGATGAGATTAGATTTAGAAGAGGAGAATGCGGCAGATGAGGACGCAATATGAAAGGATTAAAAACACCAGTAGGAAGAAAATTGCATGCAGAAGTGTATGAAATGTAGTCGCAGAGCAAACTGAAAAACGAGGGGAAAGAGGAGAAGAAGGTAGGATGAGAAGTGGTCGGTAAAGGGACAATTCGGAAAGACAGGATGCCATAAAGAAACCGTATGAGTGGAGGAGAAGGAAGCAGGTGGATCATTTATACTTATGACATTTCGTTCGTGACATTTTGTCAGGTGACATTAATTCGTCATGACATTTTGTCCATGGCATTTTGCCGCAAGACATTTTGTCTCAGATGTTGAATTATAATAAAACACCTCCTTGAACCTTAACCCAGGGCCCCAGGCACACAAGAAACAGTAAATCTCGCGAATCGGACTCACGGAGATTTGATGATGTGTGGTCAGCAGGAAGGCTTTCTTTGTTGATGAACATGTGATGACCCGACACCCATTATACCATCCCTGTAATAATACTACAGTTGAATAAATATGTCACATTGCAGCTACTAACCTATTTCCGGCAGTTTTTGGGAACCAAGGTCACGCCCTTCACAGGCTGCTCCCACCTGCCAAGTCGAGTTTGTTTAATGTCTGAAATTTTTTTTGAAATGTTTGGTTGTTTCATCATAGGTGCTTGTCTGCCAGAATCCTATTGTTTCTCTACCAGAGTGCTGCTTGGCAGATGGTTCAATATAATTATAATAATAATAAAAATAATAATAATGCACTGGATTTCAAAGACGACTAGGCGCCATTCCAGATGTTTTTATCTTAGCAATTAGGGTGTAAGTCCCTGAGGAATCATATGTACCTCGGGGCCAAAAATTTTTTTGTTTTTAAATAAAATAATAATAATAATAATGAATGAATGAATGAATGAATGCGATGACAGGGGAAAAAATAATAATATTAATAATTATAATTATAATTTACTCGCTTAATCTTCTTCTTTGGTTCTCTGGCTTTCTAGGAGTCTTCGTACATCCAATTCGTCGCGATTTCCGGCTCCATTCTTCAACTTGCTAATAGCCCCCCCTTCATCATCCAGTCCAATAACCAGGGCCGGATTAAGGCATGTTCAACATGTTCGGCGGAACAGGGACCCAACACTTTAGGGGCCCACACTGGGGGGAAATTTCGAAAAATTGTTAGCTTTTTTTTACCAAATTTCAAGCACGGCTAAAAAAGTCATCAACTGTTTGGGGAGGGAAATAACAGGTAGACTCTATATTCTACGAAATAAATTTTCGACCATGCGACTAAAAAAGGTCATCAGAATTGTCGGCTGAAGATCCGCAACAAATTCCTGAACAGGGCCCCACATTTCTTAATCCGGCCCTGCCAATGACATCATCGGTCTTCCTATTGTCTTTTTGCCCATTGTTCTTCCCTCAATTATGGTTACAAAACCTATTAAGTCAGTATTCAAAGTGACGCCATGCAGAAATGAGCACTTGCCTAATACGTTTGAGAAATCCAGTAATTGAAAACAAGTACACCTATATCGTGACAATCGAAGCACACAAATTTGATAGGCCTACACGATACGTCAACGTCACTTATGGTTCAAACGCATCAAGTGTAGGCCTATAATAATATCCTAGTTAATTAAATTCCCCGGTCGAGTATGGCGTTTAAATTACAGCGCGATGTTTTTAATAACCGAGAAATGCAATTATCGCCTTTCTCGCCGCCAGTCACGTCCTGTCGTCAACACGGACCAAAGTCTAAGCAGAGAAGACGGAAGCTGCGGGACGGCTATTAACAAGAAGTGAAACCTGAGTTTATTTTCAATTTGCGACGTCAATTTGGAGCAGAGGAACGGAGTGGAACAAGGATGGTACGACAGGAAGGCACGTTCCACTGAAAACAGAACCATGGTGAGAACCACTGAAAGCAGAACCATGGTGAGAACCAATGAAAACAGAACCATGGTGAGAACCACTGAAAACAGAACCATGGTGAGAACCACTGAAAGCAGAACCATGGCGAGAACCACTGAAAACAGAACCATGGTGAGAACCACTGAAAACAGAACCACGGTGAGAACCACTGAAAACAGAACCACGGTGAGAACCACTGAAAACAGAACCATGGTGAGAACCGTTCCTTTCTGTTATTGTTTACCAAGCAATCGTTCCATGCACCGACCCAATCATATTTCGCGGACCCTTCTTGAGTCGGGGTGTGGGGTGGGGTGGGGTAGCCCAGGACAAGAACGATGACTGACCGAGCGGTTGACCAAATGACCGACCGACTTCAAAGCGGTTTCCGAGAGCACACAATCTCGTAATTCATTTTTATCATGCGGGGTCAATATACAATCTCCATACAAAATTCCACACATTAATGCAATGCGGTGCACAGAAATAACTCTCTTGGCGCCGTTTACTTCCGTCCATTGTACACGTGGAGGCACGCAGGTTGCTGAGCGATAGTAGTAATTTTTTAATCAGCACGCCTTGAGAAAGGGAACCAACAAGGCCGTAGCTATTGGGGAGGGACGTTTGAACACCCCCAAAATCGAAAATGTGAAAAATAATATCATGCATTTGCTAGCACAATCATGATGTAAAAACCATGAAATGAAACCATGAAAATACCCCGGAAATGAAAAATGAAAAAATAACAGAATGGGTGGCTTCGACCCACAAAATATCGGCCCAAAGACACGGAAGCAAAAATAAATTCCCCTACATCACTACGCACCACAACGAATGACCAATGCATTGCGTCTTACGTCTGCGCAACAATGGCGGCGTCAAGAAAAAAAGTTTGTTTCATTGATGACAAAAGAATCAGTTTACGTCGGACAGGAAATGGAACTCAACCTCGTCGAACCATCGTCAGTATACACGCATCGCTATATATTATATTCTCTTGACTCCGCTTCTTAACAGCGATAACGATCACGGCTTTTCGATTTATCAATAAGAAATGAACGTCAAATTTTTTTTATAAGGACTGTCTGATTGCCGAACACCGTTTCGCATTCCAATACGAATCGAGAGCAGTTCTTGCTTCGTGTGCAGAAGATTGCATTGTACGTCGAATACTCTCCACACGTCCGCTGGGGCTTAATAAAACTCATTTGCGTCCTTCGCACACTCTTTACTGCAGAGCCTCTGAGGTAATTACAGGCGAATCGTCCTCCTCGGTAAGACATTATAGGACTACTACGGAGACATACGGTAGACAGATAGAAAGACGGACAGATAGACAGACATACAGAGGTTGATGCACATACAATGTCATGTAGAACCCTCCACGCGCGTAGCGAATGTGAATCTCTTTGGCGAGCGCGATACTAGTAGAACGAAACTGATGAGAGACAGTAAGACACAGACAGATGGCATGGCAAGACAAGCAGAACGAAAGACAGCGTGTGACACGCATTTTGAGAAGCATCCAAACGTTTATCTATTTTCGGAATGCGTGTCATACTCGTATATTTTTGGAATGCGTGTTATGCTCGTATATTTTTGGAATGCGTGTTATACTCATGTTTTGGGAATGCGTGTTATGCTCGTATATTTTTGGAATGCGTGTTATACTCGTATATTTTTGGAATGCGCGTTATACTCGCATATTTTTGGAATGCGTGTTATACTCGTATACTTTTGGAATGCGTGTTATGCTCGTATATTTTTGGAATGCGTGTTAAGCCCGTATATTTTTGGAATGCGTGTTATGCCCGTATATTTTTGGAATGCGTGTTATACTCGTATATTTTTGGAATGCGTGCTATAATCGTATATTTTTGGAATGCGTGTTATACTCGTATATTTTTGGAATGCGTGTTATACTCGTATATTTTTGGAATGCGTGCTATAATCGTATATTTTTGGAATGCGTGTTATACTCGTATATTTTTGGAATGCGTGTTATACTCGTATATTTTTGGAATGCGTGCTATAATCGTATATTTTTGGAATGCGTGTTATACTCGTATATTTTTGGAATGCGTGCTATAATCGTATATTTTTGGAATGCGTGTTATACTCGTATATTTTTGGAATGCGTGTTATACTCGTATATTTTTGGAATGCGTGTTATACTCGTATATTTTTGGAATTCGTGTTATACTCGCATATTTTTGGAATGCGTGTTATGCTCGTGTATTTTTGGAATGCGTGTTATACTCGAATATTTTTGGAGTGCATGTTATGCTCGTATATATTTGGACTGCGTGTTATACCCGTATATTTTTGAATGCGTGTTATACTCGTATATTATCGCAATGCGTGCTATACTCGTATATTTTTGGAATGCGTGTTATACTCGTATATTTTTGGAATGCGTGTCATACTCGTATATTTTTGGAATGCGTGTTATTCTCGTATATTTTTGGAATGCGTGTTATGCCCGTATATTTTTGGAATGCGTGTTATGCTCGTATATTTTTGGAATGCGTGTGATGCCCGTATATTTTTGGAATGCGTGTTATGCTCGTATATTTTTGGAATTCGTGTTATACTCGCATATTTTTGGAATGCGTGTTATACTCGTATAATTATCGGGATGCGTGCTACACTGGCATATTTTCGGAATGCGTGTTACACTGGTAGCACGCACATTAGGCTAATTATCATTAGCCTATTGCAGAGAGTCAGGCTGACAGATGCGTGCAGTCAGGCAGACATACTGCTAGGCGGACACACAGACCGTCATACCACCAGTAAACAGTGTGACAGACAGACGTATATGAACAGACACGCAGGCATATGCCGTACGAGTGTAAACTCTGGTCTATTTTCAAGTAGCTGCAGGGATGCTGAAGTGCTAAGTAATGTTCACTCTGCTATATGACTGTCGTCGTCCGGCCTGCATGGGAAACGAAATCAGCCGGCCATATTGTTGGCAGCTGTTCGGGATCTCGTCAGCCGGAGCCATTGACCACCGCGGTGGAGATGAGGCCTTTGGCCGACGAACGGAAGCAGGAAGGGAATGACGATGGATGGATTATGGACCCATTCCGACGGAGAACGATGTACGCGGACAACCAACCAACGACACCATCGAAAAAAAAGTACAACAACATCAAGAGATGAAGAGGATTAACGATCAGTAATACATGTATATTGTATACAGAAGCAGAAGAAGACACGAAATGGCAAACGCAAAGAACCAATATGAAACAAACCGTGTGATACAAGTTAACCCGGCAACTTCTTATTTAACGATAAAAAGCAATAGATTCCTAATTAGCGAAGAAAAACAATTGGATCTGAATTAATGAAGAACAGCAATAGATTATCAATTATTGGCGAAGAATAGCAATAGATTCTGATTTTAGGGAGGAAGCAATAGATTATCAATTGGCGAAGAAAAACAGTAGATTATCAATTAACGAAAAAGAGCAACAGGATTCTCAGGTTAGTAAAGAAAATGCAACAGATTCTCAGTTAATGAAGAAAAACAATTTCCTAATCAACGATGAAGAACAATAGATTCCTTAGCAACGATGAAGAACAATGGATTACTAGTCAAAGACGAAACACAAAATATAGTTACTATCAGAACCAGACATCGCATTCAGATTTACCCACAGCCGCGATCACCAAAAAACTTAATTATCGATTGATTGATTGATCATCCGCTTCTATATAAAGGCATTAGCTCATTTCTGCAATCAATGTCATAATAATAAATTTGGACAAATGTGTTTACATGCAGAAATTAATGGATGATTGGATATGCATTATTAATCATCATGGCATATAGAAAATCAATTTGCCGGTATTGTTTGTATGTGCACTTGTTATTGCGCCCCTTCAAGCTCCCTACTCAGAGGCGCTCTCGACTACAGACCGGACGCTGCATCGGAGTTTCACGCCGAAACGCTGAGCAAATGCGAGTGAAGGACTTTCCCAAGGTCCGTATACGCGGCGACTTGAGGTGGATTCGAACCTGCAACACTTCGGCTGCAAGGCGACGAGCATACCCACTACACCACCGCGCCCCTACACACGCACACACACTTCGTATTATAGATCTAATTGATATGGACGCCATTACAGTGCTCAAGGTATCAATAGATATTATATTCAGGTACAGACGTAACTCTGTCAAGACATCTGGTCATACAATTATATTGTTTGTAGTCTCTTTATTATCAATGGATATAATTATGCTCTCGTTTGTATGCTGGTGTGCGTGATTGTGCATTTGTGTGTGTTTCGTGCGTGTGTGTGCGTGTGTATGTGTGTGTGTGTGTGTGCGTGTGTGTGTTTTGTGTGTGTGTGTGTGTGTGTTTGTGTGTGTATTTGTGTGTGCGTATGTGTGGGTGTTTGTGTGTATGTGTATTTGTGTGTGCGCGTGTGTGCGATAGCGTATGTGTGTATTTGTGTGTGTTTGTGTGTGTGTGTGTGTGTGTGTATGTGTGTGTGTGTGTGTTAGTGTGTGTGTGTTTACCTCTCACTGAGCCATGCACACAAGTGAGCATTCTGTCCACGCCATCATCTTATAATTATTAGTGTCTGCTCAGAGCGCCATTTCTTCTGAGATCAACCGCAGAGAGCCACTGCAACGGCAGAGTAGCAGTCCGTCATTATTTTGTGCGTAGAACCGCGCGCTAACAATAATTATTATTCCATAATGAACTTCCGCGTATTGGAAAGGAATAACCTTGGAAGAGGGAGAAGACACACCATTCGTGTGGCTGGCGGTTCTGACCTGCATGCACCGAGGACGAAAGGGACTTCATTTAGCCCCCAGCGAACTACACAACGCGTAGGGGAGAGTGGGGCCACGTAGCAACGTTCACGGATGCGGATCGCTGTGACACGTCGCATAGGGATCATTATACTACGGAGAGTAGTGCTACACCAACGTCGCGCTTTTCCCGTGGGACGCAAAGCGGAATAGTGAGATCGGACGGCATACTCGGAGTAATGAGAAGTGTAACACGGAGACTCCTGCCGCTGGAAATGTTTTCTTCCAGTTTTATCTGGAAAATGTACACAGGGCAATGTCGGTACAATGTTGCTGGAGTGTAGGATTTTGTTGATTCGTCGTCGAGAAGTTGAGTAATAAGAGTTGGGTTAGAATTGGTATGGGTTTCCGTCAGTAGTTATATTGCAGATCTGGAGTGGCTATATCTAATGTCAGTTCTTATCAGGTCAGCCAGTCTAAGTTTGAGCTACAGAGGTAAAGAGGAGGAGGAGGAGGAGGAGGAGGAGAAGAAGAAGAAGAAGAAGAAGAAGAAGAAGAAGAAGAAGAAGAAGAGGAGGAAGAAGAAGAAGAAGATGATGAAAAAGAAAGCGGGTCGGAGAAGGGAAGGAAGAGGAAGAGTAAGAAGAAAAGGAAGAGGAGTTGGAAGTGCTGGAGGAAATATAAGAAAAGGAGGAAGAAGTTGGAGGAGGAGGAGATAAGGAAGGAGGTGAAGAAGGAAGAAGTAGGGGAGAAACAGAAGAAATAGAAGGTGGCAAAGATGAAGACGACGAGGAGGAGGAGGAGGAAGAAGAATAAGAAGAAGAGGATGAGGAGAAGGAGGAGAAGGAGGAGGAGGAGGAAGAAGAAGAAGCAGAAGAAGCAGAAAAGGAGGAGGAGGAAGAAGAAGAAGAAGAAGAAGAAGAAGAAGAAGAAGAAGAAGAAGAAGAAGAAGAAGAAGTAAAAGAAGAAGAAGAAGAAGAAGAAGAAGAAGAAGAAGAAGAAGAAGAAGAGGAGGAGGAGGAGGAAGAAGAAGCAGAAGAAGCAAAAAAGGAGGAGGAGGAGGAGGAAGAAGAAGAAGAAGAAGAAGAAGAAGAAGAAGAAGAAGAAGAAGAGGAAGAAGAAGAAGAGATTAATTTTTCTCCAGTTTCCCCACGTGTTTGCGTCCTGATACCGCACATTCTAATGAGACCAGCGTCAGCAGTGACGTTGCTCTATTCACACGTCACGATTGTGATATCAGCTGCATCTGATTGATGTATAGCTTTGCACCGGTCGACGCCACATCTTACTCGCCGCACACATTCCTCCGTCAAGGATGATGATGAAATTTCAACAGAATTTTTCCAAACATTGTCCAGTCCGAAATTGGATGTCCAGTTCCAAACGGACGTTATGTCCAGTGTGTAAGACGAGTCTGCATGGACAAAGATTGGTCATCCATCTTCGAATGCCAGTGGAAAGAAAACGAAGTAGGCCTATCTGGTAGCGGAATTGGTTTTTTGGTTCGTACTGTCGCGGATTAATCCAGTCGTTATGCTACATGCGTATATATATTCTTAACCAAAAGGCAAATGGTAAATATTGTAGTTCGTAATACATCTTGAAAAAATCTCAGCAGCTTTGCAGAGCATTGTTATTGTGCAGAACGTCATTCCAGACGCGAAGGGGATTCAAGGATATTCGTGTTCACATCCAAAGTAACATATTTTGTACCAAAAATATGATCGAATCAACGAACCCAATGGCGTAGCCAAGGGGAGGTTTCGGGGGTTAAACCTCCTCCATTGGCTTAGGAAAAAAGTTATTTTTATAGGTTATTTATTCACTTAAATAAGAAAAACAAAACAATTGCTTGTAGTAACTATTGTTTTTCTTACTTTATTCTCTTTGTTACTTTATTCCCTTTTTATTTACTGTAATACTGTTGGGTTGGTGTCAGAAAGGGCATCCGGCCAGACCATACAACCCGCAACCCCCCCTTATCATAAATTCCTGGCTACGCCACTGAACGAACCGGTTACTTATTACGAGATGTCATTTTGACAAGTGTTGTCTTTGGTAGAGCGATTTCTGACACACCACGAGTGGAGTAAGGGGCGTTGGCCCTTCCTGAGATGGTTACTGATTATGAACCTATAGCCCTACAGTCCATCAGAATTATTCACGTTGACTAATCTGGCAGATGTGACGAACGCAATCAAATAATAGTTTAACAATAAATTGTTAGGGATGCCGAGAAACTATGCTTTTACAAAATAATGCCAATAGGGGCCTAACCCAGGGCCGTAGCTAGGTGGTATTTTGGGTGTTTGAACACCCCGAAATGAAAATGTAAAAAATAATATAATGCATTTACAAGCAAATGATGAAAAAACATGAAATTAGGCGAAAATGGTAAGAAAGCAGGGCTCTGTAATCAAGGGTATACGCGGGTATAGGTATATATACAGCGTATACTCACCTCTGCACCTCTGGGAAAAACGGTGTCGTTTAGGCTACTGCCGAAAAGCAGGGTATACGCAGGTAAACCACGCGGCTATTTATGTAAATGACTAAAAATGGTCATCCGTTTTTTCGGACGGGAAACTGAATAAACACCCCCAGAAATCAAATCTTGGCTACGGTCTTGGTCTAACCTTTTTAGAACGTACACAGAGTGAGTAAGTTCACCTAATAATAATAATAATAATAATAATAATAATAATAATAATAATAATAATAATAATAATAATAATAATAATAACAAGGAGACCCACTGGGACCGTTGCTTTTCTGTCTTCCGTTGCAACCCATTCTGCAAGATTTGTCATCACCGTTGGTTCTGGGCTACATGGATGACCTATCCCTGGGAGGAGAGGCAG
>CATKHU010000174.1:32500-60353 GCA_949752735.1 Lumbricus terrestris
TCTGTCTGCCTGTCCTTCTGCGTGTCTGTCTCTCTGTATGTCTGTGCGTATGTCCGTCGGTCAAGCCGTCTGTCTACCTGTCCTTCTGCGTGTCTGTCCCTCTGTCTGTCTGTGTGTATGTCCGTCGGTCAATCCGTCTGTCTACCTGTCCTTCTGCGTGTCTGTCCCTCTGTCTGTCTGTGTGTATGTCCGTCGGTCAAGCCGTCTGTCTACCTGTCCTTCTGCGTGTCTGTCCCTCTGTCTGTCTGTGCGTATGTCCGTCGGTCAAGCCGTCTGTCTACCTGTCCTTCTGCGTGTCTGTCCCTCTGTCTGTCTGTGTGTATGTCCGTCGGTCAAGCCGTCTGTCTACCTGTCCTTCTGCGTGTCTGTCCCACTGTATGTCTGTGCGTATGTCCGTTGGTCAATCCGTCTGTCTACCTGTCCTTCTGCGTGTCTGTCCCTCTGTCTGTCTGTGTGTATGTCCGTCGGTCAAGCCGTCTGCCTACCTGTCCTTCTGCGTGTCTGTCCCTCTGTATGTCTGTGCGTATGTCCGTCGGTCAAGCCGTCTGTCTACCTGTCCTTCTGCGTGTCTGTCCCTCTGTCTGTCTGTGTGTATGTCCGTCGGTCAAGCCGTCTGTCTGCCTGTCCTTCTGCGTGTCTGTCTCTCTGTATGTCTGTGCGTATGTCCGTCGGTCAAGCCGTCTGTCTACCTGTCCTTCTGCGTGTCTGTCCCTCTGTCTGTCTGTGTGTATGTCCGTCGGTCAATCCGTCTGTCTACCTGTCCTTCTGCGTGTCTGTCCCTCTGTCTGTCTGTGTGTATGTCCGTCGGTCAAGCCGTCTGTCTACCTGTCCTTCTGCGTGTCTGTCCCTCTGTCTGTCTGTGTGTATGTCCGTCGGTCAAGCCGTCTGTCTACCTGTCCTTCTGCGTGTCTGTCCCTCTGTCTGTCTGTGTGTATGTCCGTCGGTCAAGCCGTCTGTCTACCTGTCCTTCTGCGTGTCTGTCCCTCTGTATGTCTGTGCGTATGTCCGTCGGTCAAGCCGTCTGTCTACCTGTCCTTCTGCGTGTCTGTCCCTCTGTCTGTCTGTGTGTAAGTCCGTCGGTCAAGCCGTCTGTCTACCTGTCCTTTTGCGTGTCTGTCCCTCTGTCTGTCTGTGTGTATGTCCGTCGGTCAAGCCGTCTGTCTACCTGTCCTTCTGCGTGTCTGTCCCTCTGTCTGTCTGTGTGTATGTCCGTCGGTCAAGCCGTCTGTCTACCTGTCCTTCTGCGTGTCTGTCCCTCTGTATGTCTGTGCGTATGTCCGTTGGTCAGTTTGTCTGTTTACCTGTCCTTCTGTGTGTCTGTCCCGCTGTCTGTCTGTGTGTATGTCCGTTGGTCCGTCTGTTTACCTGTCCTTCTGTGTGTCTGTCCCTCTGTCTGTCTGTCTGTGTGTATGTCCGTTGGTCAATCCTACTGCTTACATGTCCTTCTGTGTGTCTGTCCCTCTGACTGTCTGTGTGCATGTCCGTTGGTCCGTCTGTCTACCTGTCCTTCTGCGTGTCTGTCCCTCTGTCTGTCTGTGTGTATGTCCGTTGGTCAATCCGTCTGTCTACCTGTCCTTCTGTGTGTCTGTCCCTCTGTATGTCTGTCCGTATGTCCGTTGGTCAATCCGTCTGCCTACATGTCCTTCTGTGTGTCTGTCCCTCTGTCTGTCTGTGTGTATGTCCGTTGGTCAGTCTGTCTCTCTACCTGTCCTTCTGTGTGTCTGTCCCTCTGTCTGTCTGTTTGTCTGTCCGTTTGCCTGGTTGTCTGTCTGAGTGTTTGTACCATTCCACAACCCCTTGTTAGTCTTTTGATCTGTCTGCAACCTGCCGGTCTGTGTGCCTGCCCGTGTCTATGTCTGGGCGTTAATATGTTGGTCTGTCTGCCTGTCAAGTAGGCTAGATGTCTGGATGTCTGGCCGTGAAGTAATAATTATTGGCAGATGAATGGCAGGAGATAACCATTAGGGCTACAGGATCTGTCGACCTTCTCGCGATTTAAAGTTGCTTATTATTCCAATGCTGAACTCACGATAAACTCCTCATTTCGTGTAGACCTAATAGTGATTTGAAACACAATTACTGTCATTGAAAGTCTTCTTCAACTCCATTGAACTGTTGAACGGCACGAGTTTACTTTTAAGGCCGAATGTTCGTCTCTATTTCTGTTCTTCCCTTTGTCTGTCTCTCTTTGTCCTTCGCTCTTTGTGGCCGTTTTATCATCTGCATGTTTGCTCTTGCCTCTGTATTTGCGTCCAAGAGTTTTTACGTAAGAGTGTGTCTGCACGTAAGTCTGTTGGTTTATCCACTAGCCAACTTGTCGGTCTGTGTGCCTGCCTGTCTGTCTGTCTGCTCATATGTCCGTTGGGATGTTCTCCTGCCAAGCTGTCTGCCTGTGTGTCTGTCCGTCTGTCAGTCTACGCGCAAGTCTGTTGATCTGTCCTCCTGCGTACTTGTCTGTCCTCCTGTCTCCCGGGTACTTATACTGAAGTCTTCCAGGAAATTTGCCTTTCGCCTTCCAACCTAACTTGCGTGGCGGGGTGAGGGCCATCTTGTTCTGTCCATGACTTCACCTATTACACACCACCGTTATGGAAAGCCGTGAAATCGGATTAACAAGTATGTTCTCAGTTAATGAGCGTTTTTTTGTTTTTATTATTATTAATATTCAAAAGACTTTTGTCGTCGTGTAGCATCCATGCAAGGTGCCGACGACCGTAAAAAATTATATACAATGCAGCTAAAAACAAAGAATTCATTGAGTAGGCCTACAATGCAGTTAAAAACAATGAACACCAATTAAAATCGTCAAAATAGTGCATGGTCTTCAATGTCACTAATCTTTGTTATTTAACAGCATGATAATTATAATTCCGTAAATAATTTCTGGTTTTTTTGTATTGTGATAAGATGGTCTTTAAGGCAAATAATAAAAATTTCCAGTCATTATGAAACACACAAAATAAGAAAATTTAAATGTAAAAGGGTGAACTGTTAATTAACCTGCCATCTTATTTTAGTTTTTAAACTATAAGCTTAATACGGCATCGGCTTAAAGTTAACAACATTTGAACTTATGAAGTGAGATTTTATAAGAAATTTCTATCTTAAAATCTCTCTCATTGATTGCAATTAGCAATCATCACAGATATAGGCTACATTGTACAAACAGAATTTGAAAATGGCAGTTATCTGTCATATAGGTCCATTATAGACATGACTATGTCAGTCCTGTAATTCAACATGATATACTTAATCTATAACTTTCCATTTCTAATAAGCTTACAGCATATTGTTGCTTGTTATTGCAATGTTGACATGAGATTCTTATTCAAGTTATAAATGTTTACATTATAATAGTGATAGCTTGGTATAAGGAAATAAAATGAACATTAATATAATACAATCATTCGCATAAAAGAAAATAGTTAAAAAATTATAGAACATTAATAGTATTGGTAACATATAACTGTCCAACAGCCTTAAAAGTCTACGCAAGGTCTTTGTTCATCCTGAGCTTCATTGCATAGGATTGACAAGAGAAAAACAATAAGGCCGTACGTTTGTCCTTCTCCACATTTCTATAGGGTCTATTCTGTCTGTCTGTTTGTCCGTCTGTTTGCCTAGATCATTCGACCGGTGCAGCATAATTATTTTTCATCCGTCCGTCCTCTTATTTTTCACGAATCCTTTTCATCAATAATTTACGCAAAAACAGCTTCTATTAGAGCCGCAACTTTTTTATAAATTCATATTTTATTTGAAGAATTAGTGTCCAACTGTCCATTCAGCTAGTTCCAATTTTCATCGGCAAATCTTGTCATCGATTCCACTTAAATCTAAGCAGAAATTACCTTATCAATCCAACATTTATATTGCAAAAATTATTTTCACCTATCTAAGCGATTAGCGACCAACGCTAAAACCCATGGGATGGCGAATAACTTAAAATGCTAAAGCGATAGATTGCCTAAAACCTGTAGCTCAACATAATATTTTAGAACCCGAATGACCAATAACAACCATAGGGGCTTAGCTGCCAAATAAAAGTTTTAAAGTCCACCTTCACCTAAATCAATTTGATGTAGTTTCGGGCAGTGCTATGAACTTCAATTGATAATCTTTTTGAATTGGCATAATTAAACATTGTCTTCTCTGCTGACCGGTTTACTTGTCACCTGCACCCTAAGTTATAAAGCAACGATGATAGATCAATAGCGATCCAGACTGATTTTAAGGATCCTCCTATAAAAAAATAAGATGCTAACATGCACATTTTAAAACACAAGACTTTTTGACAAAGTTCAGCTGCAAAACTCGAGTCAATAAAGTGGTGGCAGCCGAATGACTCATTGCAAAACTTGCTGCATTCTTCTATCGGCACGGCGCATTTCATTGGCTTTGTCATTGATGATTTTTGTGCGAATAGACTGCCATGGCTGAGTGTATTGTGGATGGAGTTCCTTAAATTTCTCAATGACCACTTTTCCTGAAATAGAAAGTTTACTGTAACATTTTTAACATTGATAAAATGAGAAAAACATTGTATACTTGACACTGTAGTTTAAGTAGGAATAGTGCCATTACATATCTAATTCTAACAAGTAGGCCTACCTAATCTCTAACACATGAACATATTTTCCTTTCCAAAAATTGTGAATTATTCCGATTTGGCAATGCCCAGCACAAAATTCTTCTGCATGCTATCAGGATACTCATGATTCAGAGGAAGTAGGCTATATAGCCAGCTTCTACACTCACTAAGGTTAAAAAGGTATACAGACTAACTCCACCTCTCGCTATCTCTCCACAGGTCTTTCACTCAAAACTGAAAACATTGCTCTTTCTTTTCGAAATCCTCCCCTGATTCTTCCTCTTCTCCTCACATCCCTCGCCATTTCAACTCTAAACATCACCCACCTTAGCCGTCCATCTATCTGCCTGCCTGACTCTCCGGACTTGACCCGCTGCCTATCGATTTTGTTTTGATTGAGCGCCTGTGACTAAGCTGGTTCCCGCGACTTGGCTTTTGTGGGCGCTGTAGAAATCTCGAGGTTACGATTACGATTATTACAGAGGTATAGATTTTATGCTCAAGGATGGACATGAATGGTTGTACACAGTACATGAGAAATATTCTGACAGGAATAGCGTGCTTCATCATCAACCCGTGCAGCTTCTGTTGGTGGTTGATTTTAATTCTTTACGAGAACAGTAATTAGACTTGAGTAGAGCAACACTGCGCGACACAAAAAGATCATCAGCGACGTCCTCTTCCTTCATCCAGGCCTATTACCCCGCAGACTGGTTCGCACCAAAGCACAGAAGCGCTGTGGCGGTGAACAATTTCTATTGCTGTCGTCGCAGATATTCGGCATTTCAACACACATACTGGTATCTCTTGAGGCTGTATGTCTTGAGGCTGTATGTCTTGAAGCTGTATGTAGCATCATCCGCAAAAGATCAGTGGCGTCTCATATAGTTGGGTTTCGCGTGGGGACCTATTAATTGCCTACATATGTTGCAAATGAAGTCCGGTGTCATTTGTACTAGGAGTGTCTGAGAGCTCCTTCAATGGCAGTTTAAATTTATATTGAGTTACTTATGCTTTCAGACATCGCGCAATTTGACGCAATCTAGTTTGAAGTATCAAACTCAGATTTTTACACGCCACCTGCATAGAACTGAGTAATCGTAGGCTTACTCCTGCAAGAAATCACTTATGCACTTTTTCATGATCTCTTCTCATAGCCTACACAGCGCAATTCACGCGACATTCGACAGTGCTATACAGCATCGTCCAGTTGTTATGATTCACTAGAACAGTGCTGTCCAACCTTTTTGGCCTCACGGGCCGCAGAAGCAATAATTTTTAAGCCGAGGGTCGCAACAGTGAACTCAAAAGCAACGGCTAACAATTATTATAATATTATTATCAACTAGCTGGGGTACCCGGCGTTGCCCGGGAAATTTAGGATTCGACCCACTCCCGGCCAAAACCCTACCCCACCACACCAAACCCACCCCACCACACTCCGACCTCCACCGGTACGCCACCCGTGAAATTTGGGTTTTCGGAAAACTATTTCCCCTCCCATCCCCACCCCCAAATTTCTGGCTGTCCTACGGCAAAACAACGGTCAAGGCAAAGGGATTTTATTATGGAATGCTGCTGCGCCGCCACTGTTTTACAAACTAAAATATATTTTTCGCGCTTACGCCAGTTGCAGACCCTGGATCAAACTCCATCCTTCCTATGTGAGCTTTTCACCCGGGCTTCTGTCTCTCTGGACCGCCGCTCAATGCGCTCAGCTACCCGTTGAGACTTGCTTGGTCTTTTTTCGTTTGCTGTGACCATGCAACGAACAGCATTCTTGGTAGAGGGTCGCAGTATGGACAGAACTGACTAGAAAGAGCAAAAAACTAAGATACATGACAGCACTGCATTTGAGCTAGCAAAAAACTAAGATACAGCAACCTCAAACACATACCAGGATTTTTCTCTGCATTGAACCAAGATTTGAAGTAATCCCGGATAGTGTCAGTTTCTCCTTTAGACCATCGTAAATAAGCCCTTCTCTTCCTTTTCCCCTTTTTTCGAATGACATCTCGTTCTTCTGAAGAAGGATCAGACTCCGTATCACTTAGGAAATCCTCGTCTAAAACGAAATTGAAAGAATATCTTGCAATAATTTATACACAAAAAGATTACAAGAACTGTTAGGCCTATATTTAAACTGAATTTGCACTTTCATCCTGCAGTAAACGCCTGCAGCGGCAAAAGCCGCTGTCATGGTGAACTCTCTTCAAGTAGATTACAACGGCTATTATAGCCGCAAAGCCGAAAAAGAGTTAGTCGAGAGTTTCAAGTCTCTGATTTTAATACAATTTCATTCGAAATAATTTATTCATCCAATTACCATCTTATAAAATGCAACACAATACAATTTGTATCTGATATCACATTCCTTACGAAGCTCAGAAGCGCACACACGAATCGACGGTGTAACTACAACTGCAAACTTATTGGAAAGCAATTATGAATGACGGACTTGCTTAAGGTCCCTACACACTGTACACAGTTAGCTCCTATGAAGGTAGGGGATCGAACCCGTACTCTCTGCATTACAGGCTCTAACCAATCGATCACCGTGCCTTACCAATCGACCACCTCACCTTACAGTAATCTTTTCAATGTTGCACACCATCTAAACTATGATTAGTGCCTTTTACACATTTGAGCAGTCTACATGACAAAAAGAAGTTTCTGTTTCGAGAAGTTCAGCGAATTGCTATAACTTTTGCTGTTGACATTGCTAAATGATTTCCTTTCCATGCTCATCAATATGCCTCAGTATGCTGGAGAAAGTAAATGCCACTGTGAAACTTATTTCCGTGCAGAAATATTAGATTCATTATAGTGAAAAGTAATGCCCTACACCAAGTTTTGTTATAAATAAAAGTGTATTTGCAAGTAGGCCTGCTTTTTTATTATAGTGTGGAAAATAATACCATCAGCTGGTGATGAAGCTGCAGAGCAGTCTTCTTCTTGTGTTGGACTGATTGACTCCAACGACGGGGCTGAAAAATCACAACGTTTAATTCACTTTAAAGTTATTGGTCGTAACGCGAAACTCTTTTTCGATTAGCTACAACGGTAAAATGTTCACATGTAAACATCGCAAAGAGACATGCGTCTAAGCGTGATTCAGAACCAAATATTTTAATAAAAATCTTGAGAAATTAATAATTTCAGTAAGCTTATCACAGACAATGTTTAGGCCTACTACTTATCTTGCTCAATGTTTAGGCCTACTACTTATCTTGCTCAATAGCTCTTAAGGCACTACTATAATAATGCCCAATTAATGGTTACTCAGAGCTCCAAATATGACATGCAATTTATCTCTTACATGAGTCAATCTCTGCTTAAGGACACTCTATTTTTTTACACTAATCATTATGGATCAGAAAAGCTCATAATATAAAAATATGTACAGTTACAAATGTTATGCAGTAGTCCATTGAAAGCTTCATATCTCACAAACAGCTATGTGACCAAACATACTTTCAATTGGAAACTGCAAAAATAAAAACAATCTGGAGTTCCTACCCAAAGTTGTGGAACCAGAACTTGTATCAACAAAATATGGCGGGAAAGGTTTGTCTGGCATTTGCCACAAAAATACACGGCCGTGAAATCTTCCTTTTAATGGCTTTTGTGACAGCTGTGTGTTGGATGGGCAATGCGGCTGATGCTGAAGTGACTGTACTTGTTGGCGCTTCAGTCGAATATTCAGATTCACGGACTTTCTCTTCATTCTAAAAGTAATCATTTGCATGTAGCCAATGCCTTAGGAGTTTTTTTTAGTTGCAATTGATTTATCTTTACTTTACTCATGTTTTTAACTAACATACTCTATTATAGATGGCATCAATCTATTCCTATGGTAATAACCAATTTAATTTAATTGATTTGCCAAGAGTTTTGCAAAAACTTGCAGCTCAATGAGTCGGCCACTATAAACATAAAAGTATAAACTCAGTAGATTAGAGTTGAATGAATGAATGAGTTCACTCGACCATAATATACTCTAACAAAGCATACAAGCTTTCATGTTTTATTCAACCGATTTGTTTTTAACATAGCATACCAGTTAACTGGATGTAATGTATATCTTATGTATATCTTACTGGTAAATTTTCTGCTTGAATAAATTCACTTTTGCGATCATTAGAATCAGAAGTGACTGCCAAAGATAACACAGAGAATATTCCACTCGTAATCAAAATCGAATGATTAAATTATAAGCTCAGAGACTTAGCAAAAAGACCAGACTGAGACCGAGAACAAGACCAAGACTAGAATATTAAGAATGAGACAGAGACCGTAGGTCTATACAGCCTCTATAAACCAAGACCATATCTGGAGACGGGATCACTGATTTAAGCAATGTAAATAAGACTTATAATTATTACTACAACACTATATCTACGTACCTCATCCTTTTTCGGTTTATGGTTTTGTCTGTGAGGATGGCTGTGCCACAGACTGAAACACTGTTGGCAGAAACTCTTCAATTCACAGCGATCACAAGACTGTGTTGCAGCATTTTCCCTACAAACCAGGCAACTTAATTTTGCACATCCTTGACGACCTTGAGAGCGACTCTCATGATGTTGCCTTCTTTTCCCATCACTTTCTCCAGGATTTTTACCATTCAGGGTAGGTTCAAAAACATCAGGCTTATTACCCTGCATTCTCTCTTTTCCAACATGACTGTGGACCACAGATGTGATGTTCACTGTAGATACTTCACCACCTGAATAATTTGTGGCAATTCCATGTATTCTCAGCGCTTCGATTTTAGATGCATTGTGGCTCGGCTGACATGTTATGACATTACTACGCGTGCAAGCTTGCGACGGATTTTGACGACGAGCTTTTGACGCTGCCAGCATAAGATGCCCACGTGACAAAAACACAGGTCCTGAATTTTGAAGCATCGTGATATGTCACCTGCAATATAAAACCCGTCCATATAATCATTACTAGAAATATTTGATCTGCCAAAAGCAAAGAAACGCTTATGCACTGTTGAATGCAAAACAAAAGGTGATTTAAGAAAGTAGAATAAAGTTAGTGCAGTCACATACACGGAAATAAGTGCACACTCTCCTATGAAGGTCCATTAACAGTATTCCAGGGTAATCAACCTGTGGGTTCGAGTGTGGGGCTTGCTTGAGGGATTTAGTTCATATTCGAACTGAGCCAAAGTAGGAAGATCGATCGATAGATAGATGGATGGATGGATGGATGGATGGATGGATGGATGGATGGATGGATGGTTGGATGGATGGATGGATAGATAGATAGATGGATAGATGGATAGATGGATTGATGGATTGATGGATGAATGGATGGGTGGATGGATGGATAGATAGATAGATGGATAGATAGATAGATAGATAGATAGATAGATAGATAGATAGATAGATAGATAGACAGACAGACAGACAGACAGACAGACAGACAGACAGACAGACAGACAGACAGACAGACAGACAGATAGATAGATAGACGGATAGACGGACCTGTTAGTACCAGCCATCAACAGTGGCACGATTAGGGAAGAACTAGATCATATAACGGAGTGGGTCAAACGCTTCACTTGACTCTCAATCAAAGAAAGACTCAGGAGATGATTATCATTACCGTTAGTGACATTCTTGATGACATTGCTGCTTTCTTTGTGTATCTTTTTAACAGAGCACTTGCTGAGGGCTGCATTCCTGCCTCACAAAAACGGGCCTTAGTCTTTCCTGCACTCAAGAAGCCTAATCTTGACCTTAGTCTCAGTCAAAACTATCGACCAATTTCAAACCTATCTTTTCTGTCTAAGACTCTTGAAAGACTTGTGTCAATGCAACTTCTCCCCTATCTTGAGCAATCGGGACTCCTTCCATCCCACCAGTCTGGCTATAGGGCTAACCACTCCACGGAAACAGCCCTCCTCTCCATGTTTTCTTATATATACTCTGCTGTTGACAAGTCTCATGTCACTCTTTTGACTCTCTTTGACGTCTCTGCAGCCTTTGACATGGTTGATCATGAGATTCTATTGCAACGACTTGAAACCTCGTGCGGACTCCAGGGTTCTCTTCTTCTTTGGTTTCGATCCTACTTGTCTGATCGCACCCAAATGATCATCTCCGGCGGCTCTAGGACTCAGTGGGTCCCTGTTGTCTCGTGTGTTCCTCAGGGTTCTGTCCTAGGCCCACTCCTATTCATCCTTTACACGGCTGCTATTACCTCTCTTTTCCCTAGTCACTCTGCAACTGACCACCTTTTCGCTGATTATGTCCAAGCCTATGTCCATGGACCCCTTCTGCTCAACTCCTTCTTGCAAGTCGAATTGACGCTCTATCTCAAGATCTTCATCTGTGGATGTCGTCCAATCGTCTTTCTTTGAACTCTTCCAAAACCCAGTTGATTTGGTTTGGCACTCCTGGGCAGCTTCAAAACTCGACTACACACTGCTCTCTCAAACTTTTCCTCACTTTAACTTCTCCTCCAGTGTTCGAGACCTAGGTTTCACCCTTGATAGTTCTCTTACCTTCACTGAGCACATTGCCAATCTTACTCGCTCTTCCTACTTCCAGCTAAGGCGTCTCAGGGCTATTCGCAAATCTGTCTCATCATTGATCTTTACCTCAATTGTGCATGCTTTTGTATGTTCTCGATCGACTATTGCAATTCTGTCCTTATTGGCTTGCCTAAGGTTCGCCTAGCTCCTCTGCAATCTGTACTCAATGCCGCTGCTAGGCTCATTGCCCGTCTTCCTCGATTCTCCCACATTTCTACATTCATGACTGAACAACTTCACTGGCTTCCACTCTCGGCCCGTATCAATTTAAAGTCCTGATTTGGTCCTTAAGTCTCAAATGGGTCTTGCTCCGAAGTATCTGTGCGATCAGATACATCGCCCCCTTTCTGCCACTTCACTGCGTCCTCTTAGGTCCTCTGATCGGCTTGACCTCTTTGTCCCCCTGAGTCAGGACTGCCATGGCTCAATCCAAATCATTTGCCTGCATGGGTCCCTCCCTATGGAATGGGCTTCCCCCATCAGTTCGCTCTGCCATCCTCTCTGCTAGTGTAACCTCGTCTTTCTCTCGTCTAAAAAACTTGCCTTTTTTCTTGGAGTTAAACGCACTGGGAGCGCTTCTGAAAGGCTCTTGCTGCAAGGAGCGCTTTTATAAATGGTCAGATAAGACGAGGAATGATACAATTCGCTCCAGGCTCCAGCAGAGGTTCCGGGTCTTATTTGGGTCCAAAGTATGACGCTTGTCATGACTAAAAACCTAGGGTTTGAAGCCCATATAAAGCGAATATGCATCCAGGCAAGACAGTCGATTTATGCCCTGCGAATAACGACTGAACATGGCCTTAAGGGACCAAGCCTGCATGACGTTGTTAGGATGACAACAGTGGCCCACATGTTATACGCGACCCGGCATGGTGGGGATTCGCGCGCCAGCAGGAACGTGGCAGACTGCAGACCATTTTACCAGGGATGCCATTCTGGATTTTGAAAAAAAGTCAGATCCGGTCGAAAAAGGCTAGAAAAGGCTAGATTGACGATTTCCCTGCAAAATGCATAGATTTGTCCAATTTCCGGCTTGAAATTTTGACGGCCTTTCTTTAGTCGTCCGATGATTAAATTTGCTCTCTTTTCCTTCCCAAAAATTTTATGTTGACCTTCCTTTTTTAGTCTTTCGCTACCAAATTTACAATTTTTGGTCCAAATTCACAAAATTTTCAATTTTTTCACGTCTTTTGTGCATTTTCAGGTTAAACAAATAAATTTGTCTGTAAAATGTCGAAAAAGCTGTCGTGGGAAAAAAGCTAGATCCTGACCAAAAAACCTACAAACCTAGACAAGACCGAAAATCCCTAGATCTAGGTGGAAAGTGCTATGAATTACATCCCTGCACATTGGACCGTTTGATCCGAATGCACTACCTTCCTGAGGACAATCCTACCTTTGAGGGACTATGTAGAACGGCGGACGGGAGGCTCTTCGCTGCCCTCCTACTTAATCAAGGACATGTGTTAAACCCACTCCCCCACCATTGATTCCCCAACCTAATTCCACGAGGCCAAGACTACATTAAAGAATTATCCATTGGCTAGACAACCTAATGAGGAAATCGTTTTTAACGAGAATGCTTTATTTTATTTAAATGTCATGCCATATAAACCAAAGTTGATCATTAAAAGAACATATTTTAAAAAATATTTTGAATTTTGTACTTAGGATTTGGTGCTATTTTAAAACATTTGATTAGGCTACGTTTGTTTATTTTACTATGTCTGTACACAAAAATGCGGATAGCAATTGGTCCATTAAAGAGTATTTTATTTTATCTTATCTTAGCTTATGTAGTTCGAAAATAAATTGGTTCCAGAGAAGCTGCACATCACTGTGACACCATTTTACAATATTACCATCATTTGGAAATAAAGAAATTTTTCACATCAATAATTGTTTACTATTTTAAACAATAAAATGGAAATTTGCAAACATTAGATTGGCAAAGGTATCAATGGCAAACAAAATGCGTTCAGAAACTTCATGAGCAAGGTAGGCTTATACTGGAGAAACGTCACGTACATACATAGATAACATGACATAACATAAAAAAATTTATTCGGCAACCAATTCATTCATTACAGTTAGTATACTTATACATCAGTAACTGTTATTTAATATGCCGGTTCATCCAGGAGACCCAAAAGGAGCCAAAGGTTCCACTAGCCAGGGCCACCTGAGAGAATTGGGTCAGAAATATGCAGCATGGCCAACTGGAAATTAAAGCATTTTCATGAACAATACATAGATAGACAGACAGACAGACAGACAGACACACAGACAGACAGACAGATAGATAGATAGATAGATAGATAGATAGATAGATAGATAGATAGATAGATAGATAGATAGATAGATAGATAGAGAAATAGTCAGACAAACAGATAGACACACCCACAGGTAGGTAGGTAGGTGGGTGGATGGATGGATGGATGGATGGATGGATGGATGGATGGATGGATGGATAGATAGATAGATAGATAGATAGATAGATAGATAGATAGATAGATAGATAGATAGATAGATAGATAGATAGATAGATAGATAGATAGATAGATAGATAGATAGATAGATAGATAGATAGATTGATAGATAGATAAATAGATAGACGGATTATATTGGCAGATAGACAGATAGACAGACAGACACGCAGACAGACACACAGAAGGACAGACACACAGATTGACAGACAGACATATAGACAGACAGACATATAGACAGACAGATAGACAGATCGATCAATCAACTCATTTATTGAACCCAGAAAATCCATTTTACATTTGAGTAGATTGGTATCCACTGGAACGAGGCAGCAAATGTTGCAGCCGACCGTACAGAATGGAGAAATCTTGTCGCCCGGAATGAAAAGAACTGAGAGAGAGAGAGAGAGAGAGAGAGAGAGAGAGAGAGAGAGAGAGAGAGAGAGAGAGAGAGAGAGAGAGAGAGAGAGAGAGAGAGAGAGAGAGAGAGAGAGAGAGAGAGAGAGAGAGAGAAGAGAGAGACAGACAGAGAGAGAGAGGAGAGAGAGAGAGAGAGAGAGAGAGAGAGAGAGAGAGAGAGAGAGAGAGAGAGAGAGAGAGAGAGAGAGAGAGAGAGAGAGAGAGAGAGAAGTAATAGGACAAATGAAGCAAAGAAACAATTATTACAACAGATTTATATGAGTTTAAGTGGGAACAAAGAACACTAGTAGGGGCTCATTGAACAAGTTAGTGACTGAGATAAGACTGTTTCAGACTGTCGGGACTGGATCGGGTAATTATAGATTATGAATGTCAAATTTACGGGTCTTGGTTCTAGCACACTGGTAGGCTACATGAAAACACGGTTACTTCTAGTTAATCTAGTAGTAGTAGCTGATGAGACTGGAGTGAAGAATGACAGGAAAGCAGCAGGCAACAGAGGCTAGTATTAGCGTTTTTGTACATAAATTCACAAGTTTGGATAAGCCTATATCAAATTTGAGGAAGGCTATATCTAATTTGAGGAAGGCTATATCTAATTTGATCAGCATTAGGAATCTCAAGGTCATCAAAAGTGGTTTAGTGTGTGACTTGTAAGCTGACTTAGCTATAGGCTAATACGGATAGCTTTTTGAAGAAGTTTTAGTTTTAAGAGGTGGGTAAGGTCGGTCGAAGACCAGATGAAGTTACAGTAGGTTAGGTACGGTTGTATTAAAGCGTGAAATAAGTTCTTAAGTATAAAGGTAGGAAGTAAGTGGGAGATTCTCATTAGAATTCCAATATTTTTCATAACTTTTTCTAGATAACTTTTCTAGATAACTTTTTCATTCCATTTTAAGCGCTGATCAATGTAGGCCCCAAGAAACTTGGAAGACTAAACCTGGGGTATCAGCTTACAATCGATCGATAATCTTTTATCAGTAGTTGGAATGAGTTTTTTTAAAGTTCTGAAGATGATACAAGTTAGTTTTATTAAGGTTAAGAGATAGTTTGTTTGCTTTGAACCAGTCACTAGCCAGGGCTAGCTCCTCGTTTATAAAGAAACAAGCTGGTCATAGGAAGAATTAGATTTTAAAATGCGTTAGTGTAATATGCAAATAAATAATACCTGCCTAATTCATCAACCGTACTCCGATATATTATATCGGAGTAAGTTGATGAATTAGGCAGGTCTTTAATGAAAATTAGGAATAAGAGATTTCCTAATATTGATCACCCATACAGAATTAGGTCAGGTCTTAATAGCACAGAAGCATATAGTATAGATGAATAGAATCTATGCAAAGTGTAGCATAGGTCAACTGATAGCAGCAGAAGAACACAACTAGAAATCCCATAGGTCATTAAAGGTCAACTAAATGTAGTGCAGAGGCTCGAAATAGTCATAACAGTTTAACTAATACAGTATAGTAACGCACCAAAAAAGAGAAACACAGAATATACAGGCATAATCATCATACAATAAACATAGGGAAGAGTCAGAGCACTGCTATAATAACTATGTAAGGCATATCGCAGGTCAACTGATGACAGCAGAAGAACACAACCAGAAATCCCATAGGTCATTATTAGGTCAACTACATATAGTGCAGAAACATAGTTTATTTAATACAGTATAGTATCGCATTCCAAAAACGAACAGAACATGCAGGCAAGATCATCATTCAATAAGCAGAGGGCAGAATCAGAGCTGTGTCAGCTATCCAATAATGCATTCATGGTGAGATAATGTTCTCACAAGGAGTCCATCAATGACTCGATTTATCTGGATAGACAGACAGACAGACAGACAGACAGACAGACAGACAGACAGACAGACAGACAGACAGACAGACAGACAGACAGACAGACAGACAGATAGATACATAGACAGACAGACAGACAGACATCATAACCGGTTGCATTGTATGTATTCCTGGTGATTGAATCAAACCAGACAAGAACTAACCTGAATTCGATCATGCAGGTGTCTTGACACCGATTCTGCTTTGTGATGGCACAAGACACTGGCCCTGTAAGGAAATACACAGAACAGAATGAGTATTATCAGATTTTTCATGGAGAGTCAACACCATAATATTACAGCAATAAAATCTAGCAATTAAAAAACTAAACAGCTGCCCGGTTACAGTGTCCTCTCCAGTGGCCTAGACAAGGGGCGTTTCGGGGGTTAAAACCTCTCCATTGGCCTTGGTAAAATGTTTATTATGGTTATTTATCCACATAAATAAGAAGAAAAAAAAAACAATTGCTTGTAGTAACAATTGTTTTTCTTACTTTATTGCCTTTGTTACTTCATCCCCTTTTTAGTTACTGTAATACTGTTGAGTTGTCAGAAATGGCATCGAGCTAGACCATAAAATCACTAAACCCTGTCATCATAAATTCCTGGTTACGCCACTGGTCCTCTCCCAGGCCAAGCCTTATGCCACTGACAGTAAACGGTTAGTCCACTCATTTTAGCTAAGTTTATGCTGGCTAGCGATAGCATGCAATGTGAAATTAAAATATAGGCCTTACATTCGACTTCAGACTGACTTCAAATCCAGAAACCTCAGCTTAGTCAAACGCAGGCTTTTTGTTAAGAGCCTTGCAGCATTTGGTTACCGATAAAAGCCTAATTTAATTTTTTACTTGTTGGTGAATGAAAACCGCTGCCAAAAAGTAGCAAAAATCTTTTTAGCTTTTCCAGAGGCACTGTAGAAGCCCATGCAAGGAAGCTTTTTAAGTGTCATAGTCATGGCAATATAACTAAGCACACAATAAATAATTATTATTGTGCCAGATGAGTTCCTTTAACGAGGTCCTTAGCACCGCAGTGACTGCCAAAGAGAGCTAGTGGCGTCGCATTTGAACCTTAATAATCTCATTCTGTGGATCCACTTATTAAAACGTAGGAAATCACCACTAGCCTAGGAGAAAAGTTAAACCACCTAGACAAAAGTCTAATCAAGCCAAGCACCTACTATTTACATAGTTTTCACATATATGAAAGATGTGGTAAAAAATCTGACACAAAAAAATGTTGCGAACAACCATTTTACTGAGAAAATGCAAGATGGCCGTCAGCCGAAAGCAAAAATTGTCTATTAGTACCAATCAAATTATTCTACATGTTTTACCTGGAATATCCATCTAAGTTAAAGTGTTCTGCTGCTCACTACATCTGCATATAATCACCCAGACATTGATATACTACAGTATGAAAGCCGAAAACAGTACAGGGTGGGCCAAAAAAGACCACCCCTACGTTTTTTGCCAATATACTGACCAAAAGTAAGAATTTTCAAATGAAATTTTACAGGCTTATAGACAATTCATGTTTACACATCATGGCCAGATTTCATCAAAATATTTCAAACGGAACAAAAGTTATATCACTTTTAGTGACACCACCCACCGTTTTTTCACGATTCAAAAACGTGACGCAACAAAAAGTAACATAAAACCGATGTAATTATTCTGGCAAATATCTTGGTGAGAAGTAAGAATATCGAAATGAAATTTTAGAGGCTTAAAGACAATTCATATCTGCATATGATGGCCAGATTTCATCACAATATTTCAAACAGAAAAAAGTTATAAAATGCCACTTTTAGTGAGGCCACCCACCGTTTTTTGACGATTCAAAGACATAACGCAGCAAAAAGTAGCAAAAACACGATTTTATTACGTCTCATCTCGAATAATTGTTATCAAATAGCCTTCATATAGCCAGATGATCGTCATTATCACTATTTAAAAAAGAAATAGGGTACCAGCGTAACTGCATGTCACTGAGAAGTCACTTAGCACGATGACAATCAAGTTGGTAAATAAGGAATCTGTCAGATTATTAATTTTGTTATTAAAGCAATGCAATTCAAATTTCTATTTTCTATTTTTTTTAAAAATTAAAATGGCCAAGGGGTCAATGACAGACAAAATGTGTATTCAGACTCCTCTTGAGCAAGGTCCTAGAGATATATTGAGCAACGTTTACTCTGATAAACAGTGAGAGCGCAAACATTAAGAGTTGAGCTGAGAGTTAAGAGATTTTCCGTGAATGAAAGGAGATCGGCTCGATTGTTCTGGTTCCATTGAGAAAGCCAATGGCCCCAAATCTCCGAATTTGAACCCAATGGATTGATAATCAAATAAATGCGGAGAGCTATGCTGAAGAAATATCAAAATCTGCAACCAAACCAAGAGCGGTAAGAGAATTGATGGGTGAATTGGAGTTAACATGGGAAGATTGCGTCCATTGATTTCAGAGAAAAAGATATGTTCTCCATATCTGTCCTCCAACTTCCGCTTCAATTGTTCAGAGTTGTTTGACAATGTACCCATCTTGTCCTTCAGTTCATCCAATGTGTACAGCTCATCGTCAGAAGCCTCGAGCCAACTGCAGAGTTTCTCAAAAGCACCAGACATTTCTGGGTCAACAGACCAACCAAACCTTGCACTAGAATAAGGAAATCCTTTCAAATTATCAACCTTTTTCTAACCTGTCAATCATCTCTAAACTGACAGAACGTGTTGTACTCTCTCGGATCAATGACTACTTGACTTCAAATTCACTCCTTAACCCAAACCAGTCAGGTTTTACTAAGAAGCACTCAACCGAAACACTTCCTCTTCCCTCTACAATAAACTTGTCTCTACCATCTCTCATCAACAAGTCTCCTGCCTTTGCCTCCTTGATGTTTCTGCAGCCTTCGACACCATCGACCACAGCATACTACTCCAAAGACTGTCTTCCTGGTTTGGCTTTACCGACACTGCTCTCCTTTAAATTCAGTCTTATCTCTCTTCATGCTCTTTCTCAGTCAAAACACTTGAAACGTTATCTCAATCATGCCCTCTCACCTGTGGTGTTCTGCAAGGTTCTGTCCTCGGGCCCCTCTTGTTCATCCTCTACACCACTCCACTCAGTTCACTCATAAAGGCATCAACAGTCGACCATCATCTATATGCTGACGACATCCAATTATTCATCTCTTTCTCTCCAAGCAGCTTTTCTGACTCCATAGATAATCTTCTCTGTGTGGTCACCCAAATCACCTCCTGGATGACCTCAAATCTCCTGTGCCTGAACCAATCCAAAACTGAATTTATTCTTATAGGCCTGCGTGAGCAACTCAAGAAAATCCCAGATCCCTCTATATCCATCAACCTTGACTCTGCATCCACCCACACATTTACTCCAGATTCTCCTGTCAGAAACCTAGGTGTTATTTTCGATCAAAACTTGAGCTTCTATGATCACATCACCCATCTCTCACGCTCTTGCTTCATGCATATCTGCGACCTTCGAAGAATCCGCTCTATGCTTGACTTCAAAACTGCATCCACAGTCGCCACATCTATAGTTCATGCGAAACTTGACTACTGCAACTCTCTTCCTAAACATTGATATCACCCTAATTAACAGCCTCCAAGCTATCCAGAATGCCCTCGCCCGTGCTGTCACTAAAACCTCGAAACATCACCATATCACTACTGTCCTGAAATCACTTCACTGGCTCAAAATACCTGAACGCATTGAATACAAAGTCCTCTCACTCACTTACAATACACTTCAATCATCCCAGCCGTTCTACCTTCGTCAGTTGTTCACCATCCAGCCACCTCGTTCAACACGCTCCTCATCCTCCATTACACTGCTTCCGCCAGCACGTCAAACTTCCAACCCATTCCGAGCTCACCAAAACTCCATCTCTCCTCTCGCTATCTCCCCACAGGTCTTTCACTCAAAACTGAAAACATTGCTCTTTCACAAATCCTATCCTGATTATTCCTCTACTCCTCACTTCCCTCGTCATTTCAACTCTAAATATCACCCACCTTAATTAGCCGTCTATCTATCTGCCTGCCTGACTCTCCGGACTTGACCCGCTGCCTATATATCGATTTTGTTTTGAACAAGCGCCTGGGAATAAGCTGGTTCCTGCGACTTGGCTTTTATGGGTGCTGTAGAAGTCTCGAGATTACGATACGATTAGAACTAGAACTAGTGTCTGATGCATTATCACTGCCCAGAACAGAAGGTATTGGTTTCAAAACAAATGCCTGATAGCAAGCTCTACGGTAAAGTGCTTCAGCTGCAACCAACAAGTTACTAACCGCCCTAGGACTGCAGTTGCCAAAGGGTCACCTTTTTTACGGCAATTCTCAATTAATTTATCACGAAAGGGAAGGGCCATAACGGCACTTGTGTCTCGCTTATCTGGCTTGCAGAAAAAGAAACAATGTTGCTTCCAATCAAAAGCAACTGGTACGACAGACCTAGTTTCCTTTGGAGCTACACTACTTTCGTCAGACAGTACATGCCTTTTTTGACTGTCACAAAATTTCTTATTTGTGTATTTTTTCCGACAGCTACTGTGAACACAAACAAGGCTGGGTCTCCCTCATAAATACTGGGTCAACTCTCCATCATTGTGTAACTCACTGTACTCGACGAGTGCTTCTTTGCCTTTGTCAGACATTGTGACTTTGACATCACTCACCTTACTTTCATCAAATAAAACTCGACATATCACACACAACTTTCGTTGTAGTAAAACATACTTCGATTTTTACTGGTAACAATCAAGAACGATGTTGAAATCAAATGACTGGTAAGGAAATACAAAGACGGCAGGCAATGATATGATACAAACCAATCCAAACAACGTCTGCTACACGTAAAACCTCTGTTATCGCTCACGCCAATATCAGATCATTTCAGAAAATTTTAAAAAATACTTCGATTTGTCAGATTTTGTCAGATTTTGATTTTTTAGATTCAACAATAAATTCTACACATCAGGTATAATTTTCACCTTGATTAGACTTTTGTCCCGGTAGAACACAGAAAAAGTTTTATTCTATGCGACTACACGTAAAAATTGTTTGAATTTAAAAATGCAAATTTGCATGAAAAAGGAACAAGGAACAATATAACATCGACGAAAATTCAAATTTTTCCAATCGTAATCTTCAGATTTCTACAATGCCCATAAAAAGAAGTCGTAGGATCCAATTTATGCACAAGCGCAATGCATAGTCTCTCTGTGAAAAAATTTAGACCTGTTGGCGCTTTTTGAGAAGTAGAAAATTGGAATACTTAAAATGATGGTAACTCACCGAGATATTTCCTGTTGCAACCTGCACGTAGTCGAAGTAAATAATTCGCCTTCTCACACGAAACGAAGTCTCTCAGATTGGTGGATCTATAGCAACTAGTAGCCTAACCACATTTAGGATCGACACTTCTGCTTCTGCGTGTCTTGCTTTGAGAGGAACCGTTTTATATCGTGATTCCTTTGCACGTGCTCCATTGAAATCTAGGCCTAATCACCTTCGCAGCAGGAGTACCTTACACCTAATACCAACAGCCGCTATTCTATCTTCCTCAGAAGCACAGAGGGATCAGTTGAAAGATCCAAGACTTCGTAAGTTCTCGCCTTCATCACTAGTCTTGACGTGGCCTTCGTCGTTAGGCGCAACCCGAATTGAGCAGAGAAGAGGCTGGATTTCAACCTCCAGGGTGCATGCTTAATTCATGTTTGTTCATTGGAGCAGACATCAAACGCATCCGATAATTGGCCCACACGGACCTGTGATTAGCGAAGTCTTCTGTGATGCTGCGCAGATAGTCATGTAGACTTGTAAACGCATAACTAGCCAACAATTCACGTTTCTAAATTAATTTTAGGAAGAATACGACAAACATTTAAAATGTTTTCTTGATGGTTTAAAAATTGGGAAGTCTATTTTTCGTCTGTCCATGAAATAATGGAGTTATTTTGCTAAAATGACATCTTTAAAGGGTACCATTACAGTGTGGAAACTCCCACAAAATATTTTTTAAAGTATTGCGTATATTTATTCAAGTCTTAGGTAGACCTGGGAGTGACTTTGGTCAGCTAATCTGACCCCACTTGACCCTAAAGTGACTTGAGGTCGACTTGAAGTCGACTTCTCGGAGTCAAAACGACTTGACCCGACTTGGCAGAAAAACAACCGACTTCCGACTTGAAGTCGACTTCTGACATGGTAATCGCCATTAGCCTAGGTCTTACGGCTACTAATGCAAGAAGTCAAGCCAATTTTTCCTCGCAAGCATTAATTTCATATAGACCTACCAATGAGTAATGAGGCCTCAACACTTAATTGAAGCATGAATTTTAAAAAGTTTTATTGAACCCATTTCATGACTGTGTGTTTCAGTTTTAATAGCTTTAGGCTATATGTTGCTTTGGGCCATCTAGTAGCATAGACAATGCGACGGCAAATTATTTGGCCTATGGATTTTAGCTTGTCCATTGTCTGTGATTATTCAGATTACACTCATTATTAATATTATTTTTTTATTATTAACATTGATATAAAATAAATTTGTAAAACGCTCAAGGTCTAAGATAAAATGGGGACCACGGACTGGTTGCACTGAGTGGCGTGTTATGATAGGCCTAATTTGTAAATTCTGTTTTCATAATTCTTCGCCCACTAACATCATTCCTCAACTTAGTAAATAGCATTGCAAGCACATCATCCGGCAGTAGGCTACTACTACAGTAGCTTAGGCCTACTCACTGACTGCAAAGTCTAGTCTTTCATTGTCCAATTGGCCCGCATATACAGCAGTTTTTCCGTCTGCAGACAACAGTTAGGCCTACTGCAGATGCAGCGTACCAAAGTAGCGCCAAACTATCGATTTATAATAGGCCTTGTACATCCAGCTTTCTTTGCGCCGAATTCATTGACCACTACAAGTTCACTGATTTGCTCATATTCATGTAGGCCTACTGATAAGCACACGTGCTAATATTTTAGTAACATTTTGTTTCACCATTTTAATTAAGCGCATAAGCGTGACGTTTTAGCATAGAATAGCAAATTATATGAATATATCGGCAGGAGGCAGTCTGCACGATAGCCTACTGGTAAAATAATCAGTAGGATAAGTCTCTGCTTAGCAAAGGAATCATTCATTCTTGTAAACACACTACAAAAGCTGCTTAAATGTTGTCACGATCATTGGTTTGAAGGGACAAATTTAACTATGTTTGTGTCTCAAGTCGGTTTAAGTCGACTTGTGATAAAAACAACTTCAAGTGACTTCTCTCTACAAAATTCGACTTGGGGTCAGTTGCGGTGAGCAGAAACGACCCGACCCGACTTGGGATGACCAAGTCGACTGGGGTCGACTTATTGAGGTCGACTCCCAGGTCTAGTCTTAGGTCACTCTTATAAGCATTGAAAAATATGACACCTTAAAATGCTGCCATTGCAATGTGGAAATTCGAAAAGTTTCTGATGAGGCTCTGATAAAGTACAGGTATTTTGAGAAGATGACACCTTAAAATGATGCCATTGCAATGTGGATATTCAAAAGGTTTCTAATGGGGAGGCAGGCCCGCCGAGTGGGGGGGCAGGGGGGCAAATGCCCAGGGGCCCGGCGACTTTTAAGGGCCCGGAGGGGGCCCAGGCAACAGTGATTATAATATGTTTCATTATGTTGATTACGGGCGGCGGGCCCAACCTACAATCTCTTATATTACTTAGCGTATTGTTTGTGATTTCTGTTGTTTTAAATATAACCTAAGGCTAATAGGCTATTGTACTGTTACACTACAACAGCTGTTTAAGTTTCAAACAACTGTCCATTACCTTAGTTATCAGTGTTTTGCCAAAGAACACGCTCACTTCCGTCTCAGAACGTTCTTTTGCTAAATTAGCCTATGCGTTGTCAGATTTCAATTACAAGTGAACAAATCAAGATGATAAATTTCTCTCGCAACGATGGAATATTTTATAAACACAAATTGGGAGTACAAAAACAAAAACAAAAAGCTAATAAATTTGAAAAGACAAAAATTGGGAAGCTTATACAGTAGCACACTATTTCAATTTAGAATATCAAAAGAAGGCATCTAGAGCCCTTAATTAGGCCTATTCCTACATCGGTTGATTTTAGTGAATTAGGCCTAAACGTGCCTGCATAGTGTGGTGTAGTTAATGTTTAAGGGCCCCCAAGCCATTAGAGTGTCCAGGGGCCTAAGGTTGTCATGCCACTGCATAATTACGTCCTCGCGCTAACGATCGATTGTCTCACCAAAAAACTTATAATTAAGATAATTTATAAAGCATCAAAATAATGAGCTGGACACACACCATCAAGGCTGCCTATATGTAGGACAAACGCAGATACTATGAAAAATAGCCGAGCCCCAAAGGCAAATTTGTGCATTTCTGACGCAAGAATCGGAATTCGTCTAAAATGGTGAACCAAATGCAGCTTGCAATTGGTTGATTTGCTAAGAATGTTCTGTTACATGTATATTCAAAATGACTCTAGGACCATTGCTCATAGGCTGATTGCTCATAGGCTGATTGCTCATAGGCTTATTGCTCATATGGCTTATTGCTCATAGGGTCTTTTGCTCATAGGCTCATTGCTCATAAGTCCAAAATAAACGAACTTTGGCCTAAATTTAAAACAAATATACCGTTTGCTATATCGATTACCTTCTTCACGCCTTAGCTTGTGCTTATCAATTAGGGACAATTAGCGTTGGTAGACTAATACAATGCTCAATTATAAAGTCCATAACACCATATAGGTGGTAGAAACAAGACATTAACTGTTAATCAAGAAAATTATGAAGTCAAACAATAGAAGGCGCGAACTAATAACTGTGCGACCCCATAGGATGCTCAGATATAAAAGTCCACAAAAACAGAGTAAGACAAAGAGTAAGACTAGTTGCAGAGATAGACACAGCTTGAATATATAGAATACATAATTTTGTCAGTCAGTAAGCTTACATGACCTAGTAAATTTTTCTTGCTATTTCAATTAGTGTTTTTTTTCTATAACTTCACTCGACTAATTGCATATGAGCAATAAGCCTATGAGCAATAAGCCATATGAGCAATAAGCCCTATGAGCAATGAGCCGTATGAGCAAAAAGACCTATGAGCAAAAGACCATATGAGCAATAAGCCATATGAGCAATAAGCCTATGAGCAATAAGCCTATGAGCAATCAGCCTATGAGCAATGGTCCGTACACCTTCAAAATGACTCGTTTTCATGAATTTAGAGAAGGTGGTTGGTTCTCTTTAAGGCTTTGTGGCAAACTATTCCAGAACAAAGGACCTCTACACCTTATAGAAAATTTACGGGAGTTAGTCCTAGCAAATTCAGATCTTAAAGAAAGCGAACTTCTTGTTTCATATGAATGAAAGTCTGACCTTGACTTAAACAGATTAGTGAATTAATCAGGATATATCGCCGTCGCTAATTACAAACTAAATGTTATATTCTCGCGATTGCGTCAGTATAGTAGGTAGGTTTAATTCGTCGAGAGTGTTAAAATGCAATTTCCTAAATGAGTCACACAAATGTGGAGGCCCTGTTCAGTAAAACTGTGGTGGCCCCACCTTACAGAAGAACGACAAAAATGACACACAAAACTTACTGTAAGCCTATTCAACGTATCAACTTTCGTCTATTTTAATTCATTATGTCAATTTTTACAATATCAGCATGTCTTTTAGTAGGGCCTATAATTCTTGACCAAGAAGTCACGTTTGCTCCTCAACTTCACCGTCTTGCTCGAGACTGCTATTATCAGATGCGCCGCTTCGCACTGTCAACCGTTCTCTTACGTCTGCTGCTACTCTTCCTTTAGTGCATTCCTTCCTTACATCTCGCATCGACTATTGCTCTTCGCACTACTTTAGCCTCCAATCCAGTAGAATGAATTGTCTTGACCGGGTGTTGCGCTCTGCTGCGCGCCTAATTGTGAAAATCCCTAAATATAGTCATGTCTCAGACTACATGTTGGAGATTCTTCACTGGCTCCCTATTTGCCAGCGTATTGAGTTCAGGCAGTGGCTTCTATCCCTATACATGGCGGGCGCAGCTTGCGCCCAGTGAAAAATAGGGGGGGTTCAGAAGACAGCCAAAATACACGTCGGTTGGGGGGAAGGTCGGACATGTAGGGCAGCGTTCAATCTATAGGCATCACTAGGAAGATCCCCCCAGAAAATACTTCCCCTCCATATAAATTTGGACAAAATGGTAGTCCTAATAGTTTTTTTTAGCAAAATGTATACACTTGATACACTTTGAGTTTTTAGTTAGGCTACTATCTGCATTTTTGAATTATATGAACTGCTATAACAGCTATAATATACCATAATAAAAATTTCCTATTACATGATTATAATTATGTCTTTACTATTTTAATAAATAATGCAATCGTATTATAATTGAAAAGAATAATGTTAATACAAATACTATTTTGCACAACTAAATGGCTTATCTCCAATGTTATCTTTCAAATTTCAGACACTTAGTAAAGCAACATAATTATTACGTGGGCTTACAAACACTTAGTAAAGCAACATAATTATTACGTGGGCTTACAATGTAGGACCTACATTGTATTTTATTGTATTGCATTGTGCTCTAAAAATTTATGTAACGCCTCTCGAGTGCACACTGATCAGAGGCGCAAAACATATGGCTGCTCAATTTTGGCAGCAATTCCTCCACTGAAATAGTAGAGAATTTTGCTAAGAGGACAGCTTAAAATGCTGAAATTGCAATGCGGAAATCGCAACAATTTCTTGCGGGGAGGGGCACATCCCCCCCTCCATACCAGGTCCCTTCTCGGCCCGTCTTTCTACCTGTCCCACTGTGTGTCTATTTTTTCTCTGTCTAGGCGCAAATCTGCTTGTCTGTCCGTTTGTTTGTCTGGTTGTCGGTCTGAGTGTCTGTACCATTCCACAACCCCGTGTTAATCTTTTGATCTGTCTGTGTGCCTGCTTGTGTCTATGTCTGGGCGTTATTATGTTGGTCTGTCTGCCTGTCAAGTAGGTTATAATATTATGTCTGTCCGTCTACCTGTCCTTCTCCCTGTCCAGTCGTAAATCTTTTGGTCTGTCCGCCTGCCTATGCCTGTTTGTCGTTGTGTCTATCAGTCTGCTTTCTACCATGTCTGCTGGACGTGTGACTTCCCGTTGCAAGCCATTGCCATTAGGGTAACATTAGGCGGTAGGAGAATAGAGACATCAAACCCCTTGTGTGCTGCATTGATGTATACTTGAGTTGAACCTCGGCCATCTAAATACCCTGCGAATCCCCGGACTTCGAAACGCCATTTAAAGATATCCGATAATCACCTCTGATAATTAGCGACGCAACTCATTGTACTATCCAGATGTCTAGTTGCGCGTATTTACATGTACTTGACCTCGGCCCAGCCCTCACACCGCCCCTCTTGCATGGCAGGTCTTTGTCTAGCTTGGATGTCCGAGGTTAATAGGTGCGATATACTTATACTGAAGTCTTCCCGGAAATTTGCCTTTCGCCCCCAACCTAACTTGCGTGGCGGGGGTGAGGGCAAAGTGGGGTGGGTAGTCCCGGCGGTTTCAATCGATGTCCATTGGAACTTCAGAAACTGATCTGTGGGTATGCATTTTGGACAAATAAACATAAACGCATACATATTTAAATAAATACATACATGAATATATTATAGATACATACATACATACATACATACATACATACATACATACATACATACATACATACATACATACATACATACATACATACATACATACATATATACATACATACATACATACATACATACAAACAAACATACATACATACATACATACATACATATATACATACATACATACATACATACATACATACATACATACATACATACATACATACATAAACGCA